>CAVNYN010220597.1:0-16228 GCA_963692815.1 Nyctanthes arbor-tristis
GTACGGATCTCAGGTGACTGGAGTTCAGCGTGTGCTCTTCCGATCTGGTTTTTTTCGTTACATATGTTATGAGATCTTAGTCGAGCTTATCTAACTAAATGTTCTACACATGTCATTGTAATTAGACGGGCAGTGGTGGGGTGGGGTCTGGCCAGGTAGTTAGGGTTTAAGTAATGGGTTATGCAATACTGACGGAGTAGGGGCATGCGGCACTAAATTGGGCCACTGAAATTGATACTACGAATTTGGAATTATTCATTGCTTACCAACGAATCTTTCCCCCTTGATGACACGCTATTGATTTAGTGCTTGTTTGATTCAATTTATACTAGTTGATTTATAAAGAAAAGTTATAAATAGGTAAAATGAGTGGTGTAGATTTAATAGAAGCTCTTCCGATCTAAATTTGTGATTATAAATGAGTAGTTGTCAAATCAGTAGTCAAATCAGTGGTAAGTGGGATTATAATGTGTTTTGATAAATAGTATCAAACAAGGGCTTAATTGTGACTGCCATAAATAAGTTCAGTTATTTTTGAGTGGTTCTCTTCTTACACATATTTTGGTTAATACGTTTAGCCAAACACGACTTATATTACTATTCCATGAGAATATTTTTATATGTTTACAATTTTTCAGTAGTGAAATCAAATATATTAGAAAAAAAAAATTACTATTAAATGAGAGAGACAGTAACTCGTGGGTTTTATTGGATTATTACCCGTGCAAGTTGTTGAGCTAATGTATCTATGTTTTATGAAAGAATTTATGTTTTTATGTAAATAATAATAATATAATGGTAATTTATCGGGTTAAAAAAATAATAATATAATGGTAATTTATATTTGGCCTTCTCGTCCTTTAAACTTTTAGACAATCTTATTTCTAATTAATCTTTGTTTTTGATCATGTGAGTCCCCAATCTCTTCACAAGTCTTGTTTCCATCCATTTGAGACATTATAAACTTTTAAATTACACGTGTACCCTCAAATTGTAATAATTAAATAAAGAAAAAAACGGAAAAAAGGCATCTGTCATCCCACCTGGGAGGAGTTCAGGTATGGTCGGTCCTGAACCGTCTCGTGAAGTTTTTTCTTGCCGTAACCCCCAAAGAATCAAGGGTGGCATTTCGCCCGTTTAATTACTCTTTTATACTTTTAAATAAATTTTCAGTTTTTTATAAATTTTTTCATACTTTAATATTATTTTTAAATTTAAACAGGTTGGGTCAAGGCAGACCCAATCCGCACCGTGTCCCAAATTGACCTGAAAATGGCCCGACCCAATGATTATGGCTCCATGGGTTTTCTTCGACTTGGGTCAAATTACCATCCCTATTACCTGTTTAATGTTTGTTAGTGTAAAGTCATATTGGAAATTTTTTTAGTTCATACGTTTAACGTGGTCATTCAAAGTTTGTATCGATCAAGCAGGAGTTTTGATCACACACCAAACATTTGACTATATTATCTCACCAGATGCACACTTGACGGACGATAATTTGACAATTCACGTGTGAGACAACCCACATGGAACAACTTACATGTGAGTTGTTAAATTATCACCCGCTATGGTATATCTAAAGGGATAATCCCACCCGTTTAGTTGGTGATCGATTTTAGGTTAAGTAGGCTTATAAATTATATATTTTAATGCTTTTAACGTTTTATAATACAATGATTTATATTTTGTAATTTTTAATTGTATTGACATTTCCTAGCATTGAGAATAGCGTACTGTATTTGGGTGATTCGAATAAGTGTTAAAGTATGTAAGTTTTCACGTTTTGAGTAAGAGATTCTAGGTTCGAATCACAAATTTCCCTCCCCTATATGCCCTTGTATTAAAAAAATAATACTTCATTTGATTATTATACCATGCAACGCACATATATAAAAATCAAAGCATGCTACTTATATATAGGTAAAAAAGGCGTTCAAGTTACAATAATACCATTCAAGTGTTTCAACTTGATCTACTTAAAAAAGTTGACCCCACTGGTTCATTCATAATCATTCTACCTGTAAGCTTAATTTGGTATCCTTCAAATTAAATTAGAAAAGAAATTTTTGTGTTGGAGAAAGAAGCAACCATAAGAGCAAACCAGTTTGTATTTGGTAAAAATAATGCTATATAGCACTAGTGGTGCTTGACACCAGTTTAGGTGGCATCTAATGTATCATTAAATGAGAAGTAGAAATAAATAAATAAATAAATGATCTACTTAATTCAACTTGTCATTTAATACCACCTTTATATAGTACTAAGCACCAGTGATTCTAAATAGCATTACTCATTTGGTAAATATTTGTGTTTTGTATGTGTTATAATTAACTACTTACTCACTAAGCCATTAAATGTTTCAAGATTGTCCCCCATCCACCGTTTTGAAGGAGCATTATTCTAGCGTAAAATTCTATTATGGTTCTTGCTCTTATGAGTTATGGTTTATTATACATTACGAAATTAACGGGGTTCTTGGTCATAACGGTGGCTTTTTAAAGTCTTGTTTGATTGATAATATAATATATTACTAATATTATTAGTGTGTTTGCACCAGAATATGAGTATCAACAATATAATTTCATTAACCATAACTTTATATCCCAAAAGATAATAATGGTAGAGATCAAAAGGGTTGGCATAAAATACTTATGTGGTCTAGTAGCATTTGAGTTGGTTCGACACCCTTCAACACAATCCCCTTGTGATGGTTAAAAAAATAGTTGGTATAGCATTCCATAAATATTCTTACATATTGGCAACTGGAAACTAAAATTAATAAAGTTCTCCAACCATTGCAAATCATCTATCATTTGTGTTGTATTCCAATGTTCAATGAGTAAGTAGTTATATTTTGAAAGTTTGACGACTGTTGGACTACATTTTTTAAAGCTCAGTGAGTAAGTGGTTATAATTTTAAAGTTTGGTGAGCGCTGAAATACATTTCAAAATTCAGTGAGTAAGTGTTTACACTTTCAAAGTTTAGTGAGTATTTATTAATTTTAACTCACTATAATTTCTCAGGAAAATTTTCAAGCACTTTTCGAGAGTTTTGTTAAAAAACTTTTCACCCCATGTGACGTGTATGGATGCACGCTATGTGTATTTCAAACTTAAACTATGTGTGTTTTAAATCTATATGATATGCATCTGTATATATCACATGGGAGAGAAGTTTTTTAATGAAACTTCCGGGAAGCGCTTGAAAGAGATTATAATTTCCCACTATAATTTGATTTTCATAATAAGAATCAAACAAACGCTGAGAGTAGTAGAGTTGGTCTATGTGTAACACTGTTGGTCATTCGTGTGATAAAAATAGAGCTATTGAAAGCAGTGAATGATAAACAATGTTGAGAGTTCATATGAATATTGAATTACGTGTCAAAGGACAATAAGTTCAACAAAAGACTTTTTTATTAGATAGACTCCAGGTAGTGTAAATTATTTTTACTTATGATTTTGGATTCAATTTTACTGTTAGAAGAAAATAATCGAAAATCCTATACATTCGCCTCCATGAAGCCAGCGTTTCTTCCTAAAACCCTAAACACCCCAAAAGCTAGTGGTTCTGCATCCCATTTCACCGTCCCGCCGTGACAGCCACCGCAAATGGCGGCGTCAACGAAACTCATACTCCTCCGCCGCCTCAAATCTCATCCATTTCTCGAACCTCGTCCCCGTCCCCACCGTTGCTTCTCCTCTTCCTCCACCCCTGACCCCTCCACCGCCACCGCCACCGCCACCGATTCCGATCCAGAATCCAAATCGGAATCGCAGTCCCAGTCCCAATCCCAATCCCATTCCACATTCTCCTCATACCTCAAGGACGTGAAAGCTAGTCTACAGAAAGAACCCCCAATTCAGAACAGCCCCCGATTGTCCCGCAATACGCTGTCGTTTTCCGACTCAGGCCGTCAAACACCGCCTTCTAAGGCTGTTTCACTGGAAGAAATCCGTAAAAATCTCTCCGAGTTCCGCCGCCGCTCCGTCGTCCCGCCTTCATCCGGTTCCGGCCAGCCTATTTCATTCAAAGAGCTTTACAAAAGAAATGTTCTTCCGAAAACTGATGGCTCTGGTTCGGCTTCTTCAGACTCAGCGGGCTCTGCTGCAGCTGGGGGGACACTTTCATTTGAGGCAATTCGCGAGAGTCTTCGTAAGCTCCAATCCAGTACCGGGAATAGACAAACTGGTTCTGATGGGAGCACCGTTGATTCTATGTCATTGTCGCGGTTTAAGGAGAGCTTGAAAATGAAACCCGGGGACTCTAACCCGCAGGAATCCCCATTGATGATTGGTGGCGCTGATAGCTTGCCTTCGTCAATATTTGGAAAGGAGGAAAAGGAGAGTGGTGAGAGTAAGAGCAATGCTATGAAGTCGGAGTTTGTCAGGAAGTACAATTACAACGAGTTGGGGGAAAAGCTGAAAGCTTTGAGGCCGGAGAAGAGGAAAAGAAGCTGGTTCTCGCTGCAGGAGCTGAACGAGAGGCTCATTAAGCTGAGAGAAAATGAAGAGAAAGAGAGTGAGGCGATGGCTGGGGACACTACGTTCAATGCGTTGAGAAGAAGTCTTATGAAGTTGCAGATTTCGGACAATGATAAAGCCAAAAAAAACGCAAGTTAGTTTTCCAGTTTCTAGCAACAATTTGGTTGGTGACATTAGTGTTCTAACGATTGTTTATTTCCATACTTCTTAAGGTGGTTAACTAGATATTCAATTCCTAATGCTGCATTTTAGATGAGTGAAGTTGCCGAAAGGCTCTGCAAAATGTAGATAACATCTTAATGTTATTGACAAATGATTCTTTACAGTGCAGAGGCTTGAGGGTTGGAGTGGAATCCCAAGCTTTATGACGTCACCTCCAAAGGATCACTTAGTTGAGAAGGTAAGTGTTTCGTTCTCAATTATTGTCATTTTCTAATAATCGCTGTAATGAAGCTATATTGCAGTCTCGCACTTGTTTATTCATGTCCGGATGCTGCCCATTTCACAATTATACTAAATTTCTATACTGGATAGAAGTCTCATATTTCATGTAAATTGAAGAATTTGAAGATGCATAAATATTCTGTGGAATTATATGTATAATCGGAGAGATGATTGAATGAGACCTGAAGATTCATTTATAAAGTTCACTTTTCTTGAGGCTTAAAATTTATCTTTTAGCAATGCGATAATAATTAAAGAATATTAAAAAACAGAAATAATTAAAAAATATCAATTAAGACCTCGAAGCAGGATGTGAAGGTTTTTGGTTTCACAATCCTTGCTAAATACCTTGAAGCAGGATATTAAGTCTTCAGTTTCACAATCTTGTTTCTGCTATTTTCAATTTTCACAAGCTTCCTACTATTGTTGATACTTCAGTGTTATCTACTTTCAAATCTATAATATTGGGAATCCAATGATGGATCAAAGATGACTGATGACTCATACGGAACTTCTGTTCTACTTTGTGAAAGTACCTCACACCTGTTGAAAGATTCTTTGATTTGCTGGAATATTTGATTCAACCCTTACTCTTTCCTGATAATTTTTTGCAGTGCCACAGTTTCAACTCTTACTTATTATGGTCTTTCATGTATTCTTCAGTATTTTCATCCTGACAATATGTCATCTGCTGAGAAGCTAGAACTGGAACTTAAGAAAGTAAGAGATGAATTTAAAATGTCAGAATCAGATTGTGGTTCTGGTCGTGTTCAAGGTGAAGTGATCTCAACTCTTATCCATGTAGTAATTGTTCAGATATAAAATTCAGATGATGCCCGAAATACTTCTAACTACTGTTGTTTCATCCTAGATGTGCACTAGATTTTGAAATATGGAAATTGAGTGTGAAATATATTAATCCAATGCTTGCAGAAGACTAGGATGTAATATTTTCCATCGCAATGGTGCCCCTCTTAGCAAATTGCTCTTCCATGTATACATTTTTGTGCTCCTAACTGCATAATGAGGATTGGGGTGGATGGCAGTCACTTTAAAAATAAGGATAGAATTTGTTTTTGACATGTTTTGTTTTGAGATATTGATTTTAAGATCATCTGTATCATCTTGCAGTGGCACAACTCACAGTAAAGATTACTCATCTACAGAATCTTCTGCATAAAAAGGTGAGTTGTCTACATAATGCACGGTTCTTCATTTTTTTGGGACAACATCCAACAAAACTTCCTGTTTAGATGATTCATCTTTTAAAACTGATTATTATTTTTATTGGTGTCAAGGTAAATTCAAATATAATTTTGTACACTGGCATTTAGGAAGAAAATGACCATTCGATATTGCAAATAATCTATAAAAATTGATTTAGCAGTTCACATTAGGCATGTCTAGCTTGGTAGTGAGCTCCCAAAACTTACAAAAAACAGAAAAGAACAGAACAATTGAGCCACGAGCAGCTTGTTTATATGTTATTTGCCTAGATTTGCAAAATGTTGGCAACTGGTTACCATCAGGTAGGGTCTAATATGGTGGATGAACAGATTCTGTCATTTTTTTTTTTAAATTTATTTTTTCATGAAATCGTTTGGCTGGTGAAGTTGATGTTTGTACTGCCTAATTTGATGTTAATCTTGTTGCTTATGTGTTCTAAAAGGTTTGTCATCATGTAAATGATATATAGGATAAGCATTCAAGGAGGGGTCTTGAGGCAATGGTGGTGAGGAGGAGGAAATTGATGAATTATCTCAGACGGACAGACTGGGATTCATACTGCCTTCTTCTGTCTAAACTTGGTATTCGGTTCACCCACGAGCCTAAATTGTTGAAGTATCTTGTACGACGTCATCCTTCCAAAAAAGACCAATCTAAGAAGAAGGGTTCCAAAAAGAAGGCCCTCAGAAAGGTCCACGCATAGAAGAGGTGTTTTCTAGTTTTTTGAATTGAAAGCAACGTTTAGTACACGAGTATAATTTCTCATAACTAGTCATTTAAAAATCCTTTCGGGACTGGCGGATGTTGGTGAATTTTTCGGTTTGAAACACCAAGTTTTTGCATCCATATCTAGATTGAGACTGTAACCAATAATGTAAATTTGTTGGTGAATGGCTGATTTGCCGTTGTGCACTTGGCAACTTGAGAACATTGTTCCTAATTCTAGGTAGAACTTTTTTTCTTTTTTTTTTTTGAACAGGGAAATGGGTCTTTCATTCTTTCCATAATATCAGATTCCAACAGTTCTACAAGAAAACTCGGAGGATTATCAACCCCGCCCACTCTCCTACTAATAGGATGCCTGGTTATTATACAAATCTGTTGACGTGTAAAAATGTTTGAGAAATATGTAGCAATAAAGGAGAATACTTGGTTCGAACAAGTGTTGTATTGGTTACATCGTCACATTTTAGGTGGGAGGTTTTGAGTTCGAACTACACCTACCTCGTCTCCCCTAAGAAAAAAAGTAAATGTCCCCTCGTCTGAAAACAAAACCAGGAGAAAAAAAGTAAAAATGAACACTTGACTGGGAAGAATAAACAAGAAAGCCACAATAAGCTCCATAGAAAATATGAGGAAAGCTACAATTTTGAATTTTCATTAACACCGTTAATGGTATATTTGATACATTAGATTAAACATTATTGAATATATATAGTTAAGAACAAAGGAAGAGAAGCGGTCTTGTGTTCTTTCTAAACGTTGTTGCATTAATGAAACCAAACTAATAAAGCATTACGTTAAATATATACTAAAATAAAATGCGATTCAAGAATGTAATGAAGAAGTTATTATATATGTATATTTGCTGAGAAACCTTTATGGCTCCAAGCAAAATTGTGGGTGGTACAAAGTACAAACATGATGCTCGAGAAGAAAAGAACCAAACTTGAAAATCTAGTCGTATTTCCAACAATTTAATGTTGGATTATTGTCAATTTATAATATCCGCAGTTCAAAACGGAATAACGATAAAAGAACAAATTTCCTATCTCTTCTCCTCTTTTCCAGCTTCTGGCAAGTTATAACATCATCATCTCTTTCCTCCCCTTGCACTTGTTATCAAACTGTGTAGTGTTGCTGAATTCCATCCATGTCAAGTCCCTTCAACTTGACAACGGACTCGACGTGTCCCTTCAGAGTGTGAATCTCTCTCAGCCTGAAATTTAGAGACAGAGTGACGAATACAAGACTTCAACAAGATCCTTAACTTATTTGTACTCGGAAGACCGGTTTTACTTTGTTGATGATATTGTTAATACATTGGATAGGTGATCGAATTTTTAACATACCTGGCAACTTCTGCGCGCTTTTTGGCCTGTTCGGCAATTTCAGACAGTTCTCTGTAACTGTTTTTGTCATTAAAGAGTTCTGAAGTGTCTGGTGGTTGAAGGCCGTGCAATGTGCGTTGAGCCATTGCCCACTGTGCTTCCCTTTCGCCCCGGCCATAGTCCTTCTTTGTAGTAAAGGCAGTCTGCAAAAATGTTACAAGGACACAAAAAAAGAATGATTCATTAGAGGGGCAATACTCAAACGGGCATGGAAAACTCATTAAGAATTTGCATGTGTTGTCATTTGTGTTCATTAGTGATGACCAATAAAGTACCCGGTTGTCTATCATGTTATTCCACGCCTTGCCGGTGAGGGCATATCGAATGGCAAACTTGAGAATATCGAGAGGGAAGTAGAAGACGATGCTGTAAATCCAGATAATACCGGCCCAGCCCCAACCGATGCCATGGATTCTTGCAAATCCCCAACCAGCATAAACAGCAATTAATGTTGCAATCTTTGACAAAGCAAAGAGAAAAGAACGGAGTTAGAAAAAGCAGAAAATGTAACTAGAATTGCTGTGTTATGTACAACATACCAGTTGTGCTATTAGAAAGGCTCCGAGTAGTAGGAGACCTGGACGTTCTATGAAGGACCAGCTCCTTGAGCGAGTAACGAAGATTAGTGCTTGGCTAACAATACTAACTTGAAGATAAAGAGCTGAGTTGAGGTCTTCGTGACTTTCCCTGATTGATCTTACTCCAAATTTCTCCTGCAAAAAAAAAAAAAAAAAAAATCATCCATGTCATTTATTTTCTTATAACAAGGTAAGGTAAAGGTAGGACTTACAGGGAAGAAATCAGACTCCTTTGCAGCCCAGAAGAAAACGACGGTCATTATGGCTAGGTAAGTGCCAAGAACGATGCCAGTAGCAAAAATTTCTTTCAACTTCCATGAGTCGGGTAATGGTGATGGCTTCACCTTGTCTTTGGAAATGGTCATGATGGTTCCATCATTGAGGACAGCGATGATAAGAACCATAAATGGTGAGAAATCAAACTCCCAGATGAGTGCAATAAGCATAAATCCAAGCACGATACGGATGGTTATGGAAACAGCATATATAGTGTAATTCTTCATTCTTTGGAAAATTGCTCTGCTTGTCAAAACTGCACTGATAATCACACTCAATCCAGGCTCGGTCAGGACTATGTCCGATGCACCCCGGGCTGCATCTGTAGCATCAGCTACTGCAATCCCAATATCGGCCTTTTTCAGGGCCGGGGCGTCATTCACACCATCTCCTGTCATTCCACAGATGTGATTACTTTCTTGTAGCTTCTTCACAATCTCATATTTGTGCTCTGGAAAGACCCCGGCAAAGCCATCGGCCTTCTCAATGAGTTCTTCAACAGGGATGTTGGCGATGCTTTCATCCTTGGATTGTCCAAGAAGGGAGGAAGAAGGATACATGTTGGTTCCCATTCCGAGCCTTCGACCAGTCTCCTTGCCAATGGCTAGCTGATCACCCGTGATCATCTTAACATTGACACCGAGGTCAAGAGCACGCCTGATGGTCTCGGCACTGTCATGCCTTGGAGGGTCGAAAAGCGGTAAGAGTCCCACAAACACCCAGGGTCCTCCTGCACTCTCTTTGGTCTTCTCAGGCACAATCTGCAAAAATATTATTTGAAAAACACTTGACTTGCTTCATCAGTTACCTATAATAATATAAATAAATAAAGGAATTTGAATTTCATCTAGCTTACCTGTTGGGCTACACCAAGTGCACGAAGGCCACGGTCAGCAAACTTATCAATAATGGAGTGAGCTTTTTTCTTTACATCTTCCTTTAGGTTACAGAGCTCTATAATCTGTTGGGTACAAGAATTAGTTAGAAATCATATTTGGATATCTAGTTTATTTTTCTAGACTATACTTCACCTGTTCTGGTGCCCCTTTACTAATTCTGTGCCAATTTCCATTGCTATCGATATAAGTAATAGCTGTGCGCTTTTCCACAGGATTGAAGGGAAGGAAGTGCACTTCAGTAATTCCAGCTCTAGCCTAGGAATACAAAGTAAAAAGATTCAAAAAACTGATCATGGAAAGATTATAAGTAACAATGAGTTGGTACCTCCTTTGGATCAGCTAGCATTCCGACGATGCAAGCATCAATAGCGTCCTGATTTTCGACCCTGGAAGCTCTAGCCGCAAGAATAACTGCCATTTCCTTGTCCACATCCTTTGTAAACACCTATATATATATATAATAACACCAGTTCCAAGATTAGTTTGCTAAATGCTAGCTAGTGATCAAAACTGAGGAAAGGATCTCTCTCTCTCTCTCTCTCTCGTTTATTAATATTAATAATAATTAGGCTTTACCAACCTCAATTAAACTTTTGTCTACTGTGAGTTTATTGAGGGTAAGAGTCCCAGTCTTGTCACTACATAATACATCCATTCCAGCCAGTTCTTCAATAGCAGTCATTCTCTTGGTAATAGCACCCTGCTCTGACAACCGATGAGATCCGATTGCCATAGTCACAGATAACACAGTTGGCATGGCAATTGGGATTCCTCCGATTAGCAGAACCAGAAGATTGTCAATCCCGTCTCTGTACCTCCGGTGCTGAATTGGATACATCACCACTATCTCTATTATAATCCCCACAGCAATCGAACATATGCAGAAGTTACCAATGGCCGTCAACACCTAATTTCATCATTTGTGTTGGAACTCAATACTCGTGGAGTAACAGAAATGTTTTTCGCTATGTAAACAACAATGTGACAAATTCTATACCTTTTGGAAGTGGCCAACTGATTCGGTACTATCTACAAGATGAGCAGCTTTCCCGAAAAAAGTATTGATCCCAGTGGCAATGACAATAGCCTCAATTTCACCCTGTTTGCAAGTGGAACCCGAAAACACCTCATGTCCAGGGTTCTTAGTTACCGGCAATGATTCTCCCGTGAGTGCAGCTTGATCAATCTTAAGTGGATCTCCTTCAAGCAGCCGAGCATCTGCCGGGACGATATCCCCCAACTTGATGCTAATAATATCCCCAGGCACCAAAATTGAAGCATCCATCTCAGCCCACCTCCCATCTCTTAGGACCTACACAAAACAACATATCATCATTAATTCAACAGGAAATGTTCTTGTCAACTTCTTGGATTCAACTTGGGTTACCTTTGTCTTGGGTGCAAGGCCTGCCATTAGAGCAGCTGCAGCATTTCCCGCATTGTTTTCTTCAATGAAGCTTATGGTGGAGTTGATGATCAATAAGACCACTATACCAACAAAATCTTGCCAATCTGGAGGTTTACCCTGAAATTTATTTATTCATTATTGCTGGTTAGAAAATCAAGAAACAGACGACTCACAACTAGAGTCTTAAGCATGTAGAAATTAACACTTGCTTGTCCGTTTGCCAGAGCTATAGCTATTACAGCAGCAATCTCCATAACCCATGACAGAGGATTCCACATAAAACCCAAAAATTTGAGGAGTTTGTTTTCCTGTTTATTATGAGCAATTGGAGAAGAACGTGTCATTAATTTTATCATCATCAAAATTAACTGGAGAAACAGAAACATTAATAAAGACTTCACCTTCTTCTCCTCTAGCTTATTCGGACCGAAGATTTGGAGCCTTTTGTCAGCTTCAGTGCTTGTCAATCCCTTCTTTGAAGTTTGCAGTTGTGCAAATACTTCATCGACTGGCATGTTCTCCTGCACCCAACCGGATAAAATAAAATTCAAACAGTACACCAATAACATGCCTAGTCACAATTGTAAAATTGGGGCAATTTTAAGAAAGATATGAACGAATATAAAGAAAAAATTATCAATCAAAAACTGAAAACAATTAGAGAGAGCCTAGGCACGTACGAGATCAACATTCTCATTTTTTATCTCCTCCAGGCTGATTCCCTTGTTCGCCGCCATTATTCCTTTGCTCTAAAGACTTACTCTCCCAAACTATAGTCTCTATATACAATAAATACGTAATCCTCTATATCTACACAGCTAATTCTCTGTCTCTAAATCGCTTCGGAAACAACACGAGTGTACTCAAAACTGGATCAGGCTCGACTCAAATCTACTATGTCCACTTTAAATCAATTGGTATGTTTTTAGTGCATGCAGCTGTGTATATATATTGTTGAATTAACAAATTAGATTAAAAAAAAATGTGTTAAAAAAAAGTGGAGAATCAAAGAGAAAGCATTGTGTTTAGGAGTGTGCACGGACTGTATTAATTTTAAAATTCAGTTAAATTTTGTTTTTTTACCCAAAGATAAAGTGAATGAACGAGCGGGAGTCATGTTTTCTCTGTCTAGACTTGGTCATTTGTAACATGAGGGTTTTGTGGAGAGTTCCTTGATGTTTTGACACGTTCGTGTTTGAATATATAGAGTGAATGCTCATGTAGAGGAATTTGCTGCAAGCTTGATGGCTTATGTTCTAGTTTTGTTCACACATGTGAAGCGACAGTCGACACGAAGGAAGAAATTCAAACTAAAGTTAAAGAGTAGAAGACCGCAATCCACTGGCAAAAAGAAAAAGGGTTAATTTCGCAAATCGTCCCCAACTTTTAGGTTAAGAACCGATTTCATCACTAACCTTTTTTAAGACACACCACAGCCCCCAACCTTTCAAAAATGCACACAAATCGCCCCTATTGCTACTATTCCGCCAAATTTTTATAAAAAAGAAGATTATACCCCCATAAACATTTTAAACTTTTTAAAAAATATTTAAAAATAATAAAAAAATAAAAAACCCACCTCACCCTACGTCTCCCTGTACTGCCAGCGACCATTCCGGTGGACAAAAAGGGGGGGTAAATCCTCCCATTTTGCTGCCATTTTCGGCAGAAATGTGGGGGATTTTCCCCCCAATTTTACTGCCAGAAATGACATCAAAATGTTGTAGAAAATGGCAGCCTGCCAATTCCGGCAGAAATGGAGGGGTTGGCAGCCATTTCTGGTAGCGAAATGCTACCGGAAATGGCAGCCAAATAGGGGAGATTTACCCCCTTTTTTGGCTGTCGGAATGAATCATTCCGGCGGCCGGCCGCCGACAGTATTACCGGCGACAAGGGAGACGTGGGGTGGCGTGGCCTGGGGTGGGTTTTTTTTTGTTTTTTATTATTTTAAAACATTTTTAAAAAAAAAGTTTAAAATGTTTATGGGGAGTATAATCGTCTTTTTTATAAAAATTTGACAGAATAGTAGCAATAGGGACGAATTGTGTGTATTTTTGAAAGGTTGGGGGCTATGGTGTGTCTTAAAAAAGGTTAGGGATGAAACCGGTTCTTAACCTAAAGGTTGGGGACGATTTGAGAAATTAACCCAAAGAAAAAATATACTCCCTCCGTCACATAAAGATAGAACGACAATAGGTATTTTCACACATATTAAAAATTGGTAACATTTAAGTTTATTTGTATTTTTACATTTTAGCCTTTAAGCATAATTAATGATTTGGAATTACCAATGACTAAAGTAGGATTAATATTGAAATAAGTACAACTATTCAAATATTGTCCATTAAAATTATAAGAACACCTTAAATATTATGCCAAAAAAATTGTTTAACTCATTTTCCTCTTGAAGTTTGGTATGTAGGTATTTTAAATAGTTAATTAACTATGGGCAAACATGAAAAGGAAAAATAAAATACAAACCTGATATAGTAATTGAACTATCTTTTTAGGATGAACGAAAATAAAATATTGGACTATATTTTTGGGACATGGGGAGTATATAATTTCAAGAAATTTTACTAAAGCAAATACCATGGTCAAAAATCCTAAGCAGACTCTAAGTAATCTTAATTAAGTCTGAACAATGACTATAGTGGTTACATACATTGTGGATGAGAGGTCTTGAGTTTAAACTACACCTATCTCTCCCCTATCTCCCCTTTAGATAAAAAAAAAAAATGGTTCTAAGTGTGAACGCTAAATTTAAAATTATAAAAGGATAGTAAAAGTGAATTTCAAAGATCTAAACACAAAACTAATCTTCCGTTATATGTATGACGCGATTATCCCATCATAAATATACATTACAGAAGGGCAATTTACACATAAATAATTATCCTAATAATCTCTTGTCATATGTGTGTAATCGCTATACATATAATAATGAGAGATCATAACTGACGCTAAACATGACCGAATCCAACCACCAAACCGCTAAATTTATAAGTTTTCCCTTTTAGATTCAATTCTTTATCAGCCCACTCGGTCAACTGTCCGTATCCATATATGCGCATTGTTGTTTGGCTCTTCGGGATAATCTTAATGAAATTTAATTATTATTTTAAGATTTATTATGTCCTATCACCCATGCATAATAATTAGGTCCTGACCATGATCCGTATTTTGGTATCAACATGTAAGGATTTAGGACTTGATTCCAAAATGAATTCTGCAGGCAATGATGATCAAGTTAAATTATACTATATCACAGCTCTATAGGCAAACGTCCGGGGAAATTTTTTTTGGAAAGGATCACTCTCCCTTTAAGAAGAGTACTGTCACATGTAATTGTATGTGATTAGAGGTTATAGACATATGTGCGGAGAAATTTTCTATGGAGTGAGTCACTCTCCCCTAAGGGAGAGTACTATCACACGCGGCTCAATCACACGCAGCCACGTGTGACAATACTCTCCTTAAAAGGAGAGTGACCCTCTCCATAGCCGGACCTTACGTCCGAGATTAGAGAGAGTTTATGCCAATACACAACCAATTAATCGACTAAAATATATATGGTAACAACCAAAAACAGTTTTTTTATCTTTATGGTATGTACTAATGCTGAGATAGGCGTATCGCGTATCCAATGCTAGATTGAGACTAGCTAAGTGTTTCTCCCCATGACGATATGGCATGACATCATCCTTTTTGAATTTGCTCACTTGAGTGGTTGCTACCCGCTCAAGCGAGCACCTTTGACCAAAACCGACCTTGAGGGTAATCGACCAAAGCGGTCACTTAAATTTGTAGTATAGTTTTATATAAGAATAGGGCCCTCTTAATATTTTAGTAATGTGTATGTATTTTTTAAATGATAAAATATAATCAAATGTTTTAGAAATTGACAAATATTAAATCCTATTGAGATGAAAATTTCTTTGAATATTATTAAAACATTTACTTGTTTTGCTTACCTATTTAATATGAAATTTAAATATTCAAAGTTTAAACTGTTAAAATCGTGTTTAATCTGAATTTTTTTAAAAAAAGGTTCACATCGCATAGGGCCTCTGAAATCTATGGACCGGCCTTGACTCTGACAAAGGGGGGCCCACCATGTAAGTTTCTAATATGTAAAACTTGCTAAAAGCAAAAAACCAGAAAATTGTGTCCTAAGAAAGATATGGTATCCCCCGCATTTTTGTCTCTCTAATACATGATTTGAATAACAACGAAAAAATGGTTGAGTAATTGGTCCATGTGCATGCATGATAGAATCAACATGCACGTAACCCCTTTGGATAACACAAGTGTAAGTTAGCCCTATTATTTTATTAATATTATTAATTAAAAGACAACAAGTGATCTCGATAACATGGTTCCGTTATCCCCCACGCCCATACCTTCACTAGTAAAGAATTTGTTGCACATTTGCAAGTATGGAATGTTCAATCCCGCTATAAAACTTGATCAATATAAAGCTTGTTTTGTTAGATACGTGCTCTTCCGATCTTTGATCAAGCTCTTTAACCAGAGCTTGAACAAGCTTCTTAGTAAATCTCTGGAATGTTTACAATTTTTTTTTATAATAATTAAATTTCTTTAAAAACAATATATATAATCCAATTAAGCACCATCTACATCTGGTCTTTGCATGTGTCTAGTTCTGATATAAGAAATACTTTTAGGTCACATCTGGAATCTAAAAAATATATATAGATCTTATAAAATTTCGTATAGAATTGAATGGAAATTATGAGGTACATTGCATTAAAGAAAAAAGTTGAAAAGGAAAAC
>CAVNYN010220601.1:0-77669 GCA_963692815.1 Nyctanthes arbor-tristis
ACGCTCTTCCGATCTTACCTGTACTAGAATTAACTCATCACACTTAATCGTGTTACGAGGTCAGTATGGGGCAATATTTTTTACCCCGCCAATGGGTATGGACCTATCAAGAATTTTCTTCCTTTTTTTAAAAAAAAATAAATTTAGTTCTAAAAATCTATAAGAATTTAAGTCCATATAATTTATAAAAAGTCGGATAAACAACAAATAATTAAACAATAAACAAAGTATAACAGTCTCCTTTGTTCTTTTCAATTTCTACATTATAAAGTAAAATTGTCAGATTTCAACTCGTCATGGTATCTTTCATATTAAGATCGTCAATTGATAATGTGTTAAGTATGACATTGATTAAAAGAGAGAAAAATTCATAGCTCATTTCTTGGGTTATGGTGGCACCCACCTCGGCCCATGACTCGACCCTCCTTGACCCGCCCCATGAATTCGTGGGTTGGAGTGGGTTCTGGAGAAACTTAAAGACTCGTGAGGCCGGTCCAGAGTATGACTAACCCACCTCGAGCCTGCTCCATTGCCATTTCTATTTTTTGCAAATATATATCTGCATATAGTTTTGAAAAAAAAAAGTGTTGATTGTGTGACACTAAATTATCAAATTTTTCTCATTTTATTTTAAATTTAAATTTGATCAAATAAATCACATCCAATTAGAAATTATTTCTCCTTCCTCCTCCTTGATCGCCCCCTTTTTTAAGCCTAAAGCTCATTTTTCATTTTCCCATTTTTGTCAGCATTTTAGCATGATAAAAAGAAAGCATTTACGGCTCTTTCCATTTATCTCTCTTCGGTTACCGTGCCATCCTCTTGCCACGACATTCCTCCTATTTTTCCACGTCAATCTATTCTACTAATATGCTAATAGAAGAACTCTAATAAACATGTCCAAGACAAATAGATATTTAGAATATATCATAATATGAAAATTTTCTCACATATCCATATGGGTGGTTGAAATTAGACTATAAATTAGAATTTTTGACATGGAAATTGCCAACAATGATCCACAATCATTGCATACTTAAGAGGTAATAACGAAGGAATTAGTGTCACGACGACTAGGATGAGGTATATGTGTTTTGTTCAAACCTTAAAAGCTAATCTATTTGCAGACTATCAGGCTCAAGTATAGCGTGCTGCCCGATAGAAATCAAGACATGACAAGAGTATCTTAGGTCGACAAGTTAACTTTAGGCGAATTCTTGAAGCTCTCCATTCCTATCTTGATCTTCTTTACTTGAGGTAAGAGAAGGCATGTCCTATCTGGGATAAGACGTTGGAAAAATTCCTTGAATGCTACTATTCGGAATCTGAGTCTGAGAATCGAATTTGTTGAGAATCTTTTGGTTCCTCGTCGGTGATGGAAGGTGGGATGAGCTGGTTTGAGTCCTGTCTTCGACGATTCCTCTGCTGTGGCCTAATCTCATCCTGCATTGAAAGTACAAACTTCATCAGCAAAAATTCTCATTAAACTGCCTAACAAGGCAACAATATCAAAAGTAAGAAATATATTTGACACGGCCCATGTTATAGCTTGACAGTACGACGTGAAATCCAAAGAAATAAGAGTAAAGAATTAAAATTCACAAAAAAACAACACTAACCAACATGACTCGACCAGAGAGAATTCCCAATACAGAAATAACAGCAAAAGGAACAGATCACTAGAACACTGGAAACCTTAATTTGATGACAAAAATTGCATTCACTATCTTTTTCAAATGTTGCAGAATCAAGTTTCCTAGCAAGTACTTCACCGGGAAAATTCCTTGGCATTAGATTCTAGAGAGAAAATCTCCCTGTGTATTTTCAAGTGTGTTTACATTCTCTCTTCATATAACAAAATTATGTAGTAGCCAAATTATGTAGTAGCCCGTATGATATATATAGTTCACAATTTGAATCACCCGATTCAGGTTGGATATAAATTATTCCTGACCGCGTTACCTAAAATCGTCACAGAAGCCATTGTACTTTGAACAGCTAATACTTGCAAAAGAAAAATAGAAATGATTTGTACCCTCGATTGACTGGATTCCTCCTGGTTGTTAGATTTAGTTGATTGACTTCTATTTAGCCATATGAGAGCAGATGACAACAATGCTGCCAAAAGCAATGATGGTCCGATTCTTGGATCTCTGAGGCGATCGGATATTTGAAGTACAAGGTCACTGGTCCGCTGTTTAATAGTTTTTCCCGAAGAAAAGATCTTTTCTGAAGGTTGGGACCAAAAGTAATCTGCTTCCTCTGGGATCAGCTCGGGAACTTTAGTTTTCTGCAAAAGAAAGTTAAAAGTATTTGAGCATAATAAACAAACATCAACCAAAAAGTTTTCGCTATGCATATTTAGTACAATAGTGTTTGTTGTACAAAAGCAAATATTCGAAAGACAAGGTAAACGGCTGATGCAGTTTGGGGAAACTAGCACAAATTTTACAAAGTACACGTCTGACAGTATCACTCAATATCTTCTGGAGTAATTTTACCAATACTCCTTTGGGAGAGAAGTGAGAAAATGAGCACAACAGCCTATAAATACTAATGAACAGCACAAGAAATAAATGGCTTCAGTCGCAAGTCTACATCGGCTTTTACTTTAAGAAAAATAATGAACCGAGATAAGTCAATGAAGATGTAAGCATGAAGCAAATCTCCTGCCACTGCAAAAAGTGGGTTGCAGGAGAAACACTAATACCCATTACACATAGTCCAGCTGCATGCAGCCTAGATCCACCATGAAAAAGAACATCGACAAGCTCAGACACACACATTGCAAAAGAGAGAACAGAAACAAGCATTCAACACGTATTTATTAAGGGGATAGGGAGACACTGAAAGATATTTGAAGAGAAAAATGAATTAAATAACAAGATAGTCAAAGCTAATATTTTGAAACTTTTGACAAGTTTCTGATTGCCAACTTACAAAAGGAGGAAGTTCCCTTGAGTTACCATCTTCAATTGTTTTAGAAATCCATCTAATGATCTGCAGACAAATAATCAACCCATTAAATAAGACGCACTGATCAAGCTCTGCATCCATACATGCCCAAATGAGACTCGGATATACAAACGTCTTAGGGTAATAGCAATGAAGGTTCATCGTAATTTAGCACGTATGCATATAGAATTTCATGAATTATTAAATGAATCAACGAAACGGGTAATAAAGATCAAGCTATTTCATTATCTTAAACATTGAAGAGCCCCCAGCTGGTAGAGATTCTAACCTCTGAAATTTCACTTGAGCCATTGTACTTGGCCACAAGTGTTGATGCTGGATCAACATCAACATTTTGCCATGCTTGAAATAGTGTTTTTGTTGGTTTCTTAGTTTCAATTGGTTCTTCTGTGGCATTCCTCTCATAACGCACAATAAACAACTGTGCCACATCCGTTATGCCTCTCCTGGGTCCACATGTTTCATAGCTCGTTTCTGAATGGATATGGAAGAAGCAGTAGCTCTGCACAAACGGAGATACAATTTTCAAAATGGCTTCATGTCATAATTTTTAATCCAAAACATTTTGTTTGCTTTCTCAAGAGAAAATAATGCAGAACAAAGAATACTGATATTGAATGGGCGAATTAGCCATAACTAGAGTTAAGTGTTTGGTGCAAACCATCCAAAGAGGCAAAACTTCAGATGTATCTTATGTGGACTCTTTATCTATAACAAACTTCTGATGCTTAGACAGCATTATCAGATCCACATACGATGCTTTTGCTTTTGCATACTAGTTAGAAATAGCAACAGCAGTTATTTTAACTTGCTGACAGCATTATCAGATCTGCATATGATGCTTTTGCATACTAGTTAGAAATAACAATAGCAGTTCTTTTTTAGCTTGCTATACAACTATCTTAATAATGTTGATCGTCATCTTTAGCATTTATGTCACATAAAATGTCAACTTACCAACATATGAAGAAACGTAACGCCATAAGATATGTTGCCTTGTTCTATATATCTGGTATTTGAAATACACCTAGGCCTAAAATTCTCAGTAGCCAAGGACCAAACAAAACAGGTATAGAAACAATCATCTGCTCTTACGTGCGTTATAAAATTTAATTTGCATACATATGTTCCAGAAATTTTGTGCACATACATATAACAATGGCTTATGTAAGCATGATTGCAGTCAAATAACTGCATGCCAATTACAGAATGGATACTTTAAGACCATATTCACCATAAAGCAAAAAGAATTCTTGATGCCAAATTTTCTTGTTCCAATAAATTTTTCTAAGTTACTAGGAAAAGATTAAGAAATTATCATCTGAAAAAGTTCTTTACCTTCTGTACCTCCCCATCTAGCCAAGCAAACACCAGCCTTTTTTGTTTCAGTGCTACCACTGCTGGAACTGAAACTGGATTTTGATCAACAGCGTCAAAATCTTCATCACTTGAAAGTGTTTCTTGGACACTGCGCATGGTCTTCAACCATATTTAATTTTCACCACTTGCCATGGTGATAAAATAACAGCATTTTTAATCAAAGAAAGATTTATTCTGAACCAAAAATGAATAAATAGTTACGCTCATTGTTACTGTTGGAGAACCATATTACAAGTAACCCTCAACCAAAATTGTTTGATGAGTTCTGGTGCAAGCAGTTTCTTCCTCGTTATTCTTCTCTTCCAACTTTCCCATCTTTTTCTTATAGTAAGAGTGTGGTTGGCTAATCTTCATAAAGCAAAAAGTAAATTTCATTTCAAGTAACTTCTATTTCTAAAGATATTTCGATAACTTAATATTCACTTATAAGTGTCTTTGTAAGCTTCGCCAAAGATGCCCGAATTCCATTGTTGTGACTTTGCTCACAAGTCCATGGGGGTGTTTGTTTCTCATAATTTGTTCCTATTCGATTACTATTCATTTGGCCACAACTCAATTGCAACTACACAATTCACGAGACCTATTAAATCTCCCCAACTCATTTTAATTTTAATCATTATAACTTTCCCATTGTAATGGGCAAAAATAATGAGAATCAAACACCATCTGTAATGCAACTGGCAACAAAAAGCATGATACAAAAGGTGTCATAATTTATGGTTGCAACATATAAACCAGAATTCTAAATGACCCAGTAAACCAAAGGATCTTACTTCACGCATTTTATTAAGTTCCTGGCTATGTCTTCCAGCAACAATGGCACAATACCAGATCTTGGTATCACTTCCGGCACGCGAATAGCCGCGCGAATTGCAGCCCAACTCTATTGCAGTCACATTCCTTAACTGGGGTAGCACTAAAAGAAATACATATAAAAGTAAACAGATATCAATATCCGCAAGTTTGCTACTCTTCAGTAGCATATCTAAACTGCATACACATTTTGCACTAAACTTTGGCATTCCGATCCCTTAATTCCACTGAGAAAACAATAAGTACCCACACAACTCTAGAGAACTAACAAGTAAAAAGGGCAATTGAACAGAACTTTCCCAAGATTTGGTGAACATGAGAAGCATAACAGCCTCTAAGCCACAAAATGTCATTTCATTGCAGGAAAATGGATGTCTACAACCAGCTACCACTAAACATAATGATAAAGCCCAGAGTCTTGACATAGCCATGAAAAACGAAATAAAGATTTTAGACATTCCAAAAAGAAGTTGGTAGTAGTAAAGCAGTTTAAATTCTGAAAACCATTGGAAAAGCATTACACTGCCTTATGGAACACAGTTGTACTTTCACATTTTAAGCAAACAAGTTAAATAGTAATAAGACAAAAGCATACCATGATGTTTATTTTTCTCCATCAAATCTATAAACAATGAACTGTTGATAGATCCTGCATACAAAAGCATTTCTTAGCTTTACATCAGAAACAACATTTCCATCATTACCGACAGCGAGAGAAGGGGGGGGGAAGCAATGAGTAAAGGGGTAAATACCTTGATAGACAACAGGTTTAACTCCAGGATCCTTGAGGAATACAATCGCTGGCGCAGTTTCCACTCCAAATCTATTATAAATGAAAAGAACTACAAAATGTTGATAAGGTTCTGAAAAGGAAAATAAAGGCGAGAGTTCTAAGGTTTTTTATTTAACTATAAAATGTTTGAGTACAATTAAATTTAGGATGAATACTTAACTTCAAATTCGAGGACAATTCTGAAACCTGACATGCAGGATTTCCAAAATTTCCAGCTCTTTCTCCCTTATATATTATCCTTATTTATCCCTTAATAGTTTTTTTATGTGGAGGAGAGTTTATGTTCCTAGCTGGTCCTACGCGTAGATAAAGGAGGGTTTTGTAGGTTGACAGTCTACGTACAGCTTATGAGAGAGATCCTAATACAAATTATCGTAGCAGCAGCAAATTGTTTAGAATGGTAATAGGGGATTCATGTAAACTGACTAAAACTTACTGGAGATAGGTCCCTTCTTAAGTGTGGTAGGTGGAGCAAGGTCCAAACTTGGATAAGTAGTTACTAAGAAATTTATGCCATGTCAAGACTGGAGAAATAAAGAACTCAAACAGCCAACTAAGGCGTTGTACTGTAGTGATTTTTTGAGATCACACTTTCAAAACTTATTTTCGAGCACAAATTCTTTCATCAGAATAATTCTGCACATGGATCCGCAATGTTTCCTTCTTAACTGCATATTCTTTATTTAAAAAAAAAAAAAAAAAGAAAAGAAATACTTTTCAGAAAATCCCTACCATACAAGAGCTTCGATGTGAATTTTATTAAAATTCGTAAAGAATCATGTTTATTCAAGTGGATGCATATAGAGAGCCTACATAAAAAGTATTATTAGTGTCATTTAATTTGAGAGGAAGGCATCACCAGTTATAAAATAAATTCCATCAACTAATAGCCTAGTTAAAGGGAAACACACTGTATTATTTGCAACCCACTACAATTAAGTTGTCAATGTTCTTCACGTATTTGAAATTCCATCATGAGAATCTATTACATGAAAAAAAAAAAAAGACTATTAATAGTTAACTCTGCATTTTGTTCATTGAAAAATTTGGTCACCTCCTAAAGCTTTACCCCTTTTCTCAATGAAGTACCGTGCATGTGAAAAGAAATAACATTAAATTAAAAGAAAAGAAAACACTGTAAAAAAACTAACATCCAGGAAAAAAAAGATAGAGAAAAAGTTAGCCTGCATACATGTTCCACCAAAAAGAAGAATCTTCTTCTTTCCATAGAGCAAATGCAAAATTAGCATATGCCCAATAATTTTTAGCAGCCTGACGAATGAATGGAGTAGCACGTTCTCCAGTTCTTGAGAGGAAAATGACTTTAACCTGTGCACAATAATTGAAACGAGAACATTAAACTTCAGAAATTGGTTAAAAAGCCAAAACCTAAGTAATGCAATGAAGTGTTATAATTATAGTTCGTGTACTACATCATAACAATGAAAAATAATTGTCAAAGTTAAAGAGTGACTTTAACAAACTAAAACAAATAGAAAATTAACACAAGATCGGAAGATATAAAATTGGAAAACCAAAGGCCTGGATAATAAGTCAAAGAAAGTGGATGTCACGACTCACGCAATTATGAAATCTCGGGACAAAAATATGAGCACAGCAACAAGGAGCTAACAGTCCACTGTAAAACGTAAGGCAGATGACTATTTTATCAACTTCACATTTTGCATTGTCACACGAGTTCAAGCCAATCTAACAGTTAGCTCTTGAACGGCTTTCATATCTCCAGCTATCACTTAGCTCAAAATTTTCAAATACGTAATCTTCAGGAAGCAAAATTGGTAATGCATGAAAACTTGAGATAGCATTTTGAGAAGTCCAATAACAGTTGAAAGCTGACTGAACTAATTCCATAAAAGTTGACATGTAGTTCCCACTAAAACAGCAACATTATTGAGCAGTAGTAGTTACTTGAACTGACTCTCGAAAAGATCTTGATGTAATGGAAAGTAAGGTGTTCACAAAAATTTCAAAGGTGGGACAAATGTACTATCTCAAGTCTAAACCAAAAGCCCAAACCATCAACACCAGATTGGTTCTTGAGAATTTCATAGCACGAGTGACCAAAAACGTTAAGCAATCTGCCATAGAAATTGTACTCTCGGCAAGAGTGAGAGAGAAAGAGAACACATTTATAACGACAAACTAGAAGCTTCCAGAAAATGGAGATGGTAGCGGTTTATCAAGCTATTTTACTTCCCATTTCATCATATGCTAAAAGTGATGTAGCAGAACAAAAATGTAAACATGCAATCATTTATTTATAACTAATATGTTCTTCGGAATGAAGACAATACCTTCTGAACAAAATAAATTAACAGAGTATGAATACAATACAATAGTAGTCTCCATTATAGGAAAGACCAAAAAAGGTACCTTATGAGGTTTGCTTTTAGCCAAAAAATTATTCACCTGCAGAGAATTAAACCTTCATGTCAATGATATATATAACTATCAATCATTATATTCAGATCACCGCTATTTTGGTTTTATTCTGGAAGTGAGGGAAAAGAATTAGAACAATATATCATAGACGAACAAAATCTCAAGTTTGAATTTTGACCCACAGCATTCTAGTAGAAAACTTAGACTTTGAGGATGATCACATGCAAGACGACAGTAAGTAAAATTTCCTTGTTGAACTTGTCTATCCAAAAAACTTTTCGCACTTTAAAGGCAAGTAGAAGTAACATTCCCAGATCTCCAAACATGAAAACAAAAGGTCACATGGTAGCAGCTTTTATTTTTATTTTTATTTCGTCTCCTGAAGCTTTCTACATGCTCTAAAGTTAAAAACAGAACGGCAGAATGACAGAACCAGGAGCTAATAGCCCAGGCAAGACTCCAAGAGACATCACAATGGTCCCTAAATAACGGCAATCTGAGACCACAAAGAGTAAATGAGAAAAATTACAAACTCTTGACCAGTAATTGCTTAATTGGTATTGCTGATTAATACCTTATCCATTAGACTATTAGCCAGGAATGCAACATGGATCCAATCAGAACAGAAATGGGAATTTTAGAGGGGGAAAAAAGAAAAAAGGAAAAAAGACAAAAGTCCAGGGACAATTAGATTTAAACTAAAATTTTCTAATGTATCAATGTTGTAGTGAATCACCATTGACTCCTTCGTGTAATAAAGGATTCGAGGCAAATTCAGGATGCTTGTTGCAAACCAATCAGTAACTGCGTCAACAGAAAGCTCCCCCTTGTACCTAGTGAGAAACATTGTTAGGATTTCAATGTTTAGACAAAATAGCAAAAAATTATTGCACACTGTCAGAAAGAAGATGGAAGACACTTGAGCAGAATACTAGGAAAATGAAAAGTATAAAAAGAAATTCTCAAATTCTATAATAAAGTCTAAGAATTTATTAAATAGATAATTCACCTGTGAAGACAACTTGAACTTTTACACCCAGGAGGGAAAGCCGCAAGGGCTGGAAGTCCTATAATCCCAGTGCAAACGAAACACGAAATATAATCATCAACATACAGGGGGCAGAAGATGTAATATATAGTCCATATTAGTAGAATATTCTCTATTATGGAAGAATAGTTACATACAGTTGTGAACTATGATATTCTCACAATAAAAATTCTTTTCAGAAAAAAACCTAAAAAGGGGCCTTGCCACATCGCATGGGAAAAAGAAAATTGTCAACGGGATTCTGCAAATAAGTTGGTTCAGGCAGGGTAACGAATTCTCAATGCAGAATCTATGGAATTAGAAACACTGAAAGAGCAATAGTAAAATTAAATGACATGTGACACTTACCATTTCTGAAGAAAGCTTGTCCACTTGACTTTTTCTCAGCTAGATATACAGCAAGCTGAATGTCACCAACTTCAACAGTTCCAGTATTTGCAACCCCATCTAGCAGATTAACTAAATAACACAAAAAATAAATAAATAAATAAATCATAGACCGTGGATACTAAGTGATAAATCTACAAAAAGCCGGATAACCCATTACCAATTCTCTTCCAGTGGGCAGAAAACTGTGCACAACGATCACTTCCATATGAAATAATCTGAACCAGGACAGAATAACATGTTACCAGAAAAAATGAGGATCTTTCAGTAGTAACAAATTGCAGTGGCACCAAGAACATCAAATAGAAAGTTATATTTCATAGTAATACATCAAAAATGCTTCACGTTTAGATATATATTCTTCTGAAATATCTTTGAAAGGGATGCTTACTGATAAAACTCTTGATTTCAAATACAAGGTTTTGACACTTTAGCTTTTATAGTGAAGACATGAAAAATAGAGGCACATCCCAGAAATATACATCAAATGTCTATATAACAATAGGCAAGTGCCTAAACGATACTTAGAATATTAATGGACAGTTAACTTAGAATATCAATGGACAGTTAAAGAGTGTAGATTGCTTGTGGAGGTGGGAAAAAAGCATAACAAACATAAACTGTAATCCCACAATCAAGTCAAACTCAAAGAAGAAAAGGCTAGGCTCTCCTACGCTTTGGCAGATTAGGTGAAGCTTACTACAGAAATCAAGCCAAAATCAATTCTTCATAAGGTTGTAGAATAAAAAGAACCTGAGTAAAGTTTAAACTCCCTGTAAACTGTGTGGTATAAGTGTAGATATATATGTAAACATGCTATCAAACTTCATGTCTAATAACAACTTACTATTTGCTCCTACAAATTAATCTCTTCTATTTACTTTCAAAAACATTAAAAGAAGTGACAAAAGCAACTAACAATGATCAGTAATCAATAAGTACATTTATTTCTATGAGAACCTGATTCTGCGAATATTAGCATGTATGCATTTGGAGAGAATATAAGTGACTGGATAAGTCCAACAATGTGTTTGGCAACTCTGTCAGATTATAATCTGGATTATAATCTACCACACGGCATCATTTCATTGGTTTCACTTTTTTCAAAAAGTCAAAAAGTGAAAGTCAAGACGCACTTATTGACTTTTTACACAAATCAACCAATAAAATGATGCCATGTCGCAGATTATAATCTAGATACTTGCCAAACACTTTGCAAATGTTTCCCTAGTGCACCCATTTTAACCCATTAACCTGCTAAATGGACCATTCACTAAAAATTGCCCTTTACCGATTAAAAGGCTGTGCATATCCACAAGACACACAGCAGAGACAAGACATACAACAAATGTGCAGATTGAACAAGTTCTCTTGACCTGTTTAGCAGCAAGTCATGTTCATTCCTAGGAATATTAACTCGTAATTGAAAGCAATTTCCAGGAAAGTTATCGATCTTTATTACTTCTGGAACGGATACGAATGGAAAAACTAGTACAAAATGTTCATTAAGTAATACAGTATCAGAATTTTGTTTGTATTGTAGCTAAAACTTAACATTTAAGTCTTAAGTTGCCCTATAAGACCAATAATATCATTGAGGAAGTGATGAAGACTTTCCCAGTTATTAGCCAAATAAATGTATAGTGTCTCAGGTCTGAAGAACCTAATGTAAGTTCTTAGTTGATAATAAAACCGGGATCCTACAATTATTATTTGAAAAAATTGGAAGGAAAAAATTTGGATGGCAGACACAGAGAGAGAGAGAGAGAGAGAGAGAGAGAGAGAGAGAGAGAATAATAGTGGTCTCAACTGTAGGATCAACTGTAAAATATAAAAGAATTAGGATTCCATAAGTAAAACTGAACTACAGCCATAGCAAAAAGAAATGAAACCTAATACAGCAGCAACTGGACACACCTGCACTAGTGATGCCTTGTCATCTTCAAACATGTACGAAAAGTTCTGAGAGTTGAGTATGCTGAAGGCATTATATTGAGGATCTAAGGTGATAAACATGGATAGCAAATGTTAATACAGATAGAAAAAAATAACTGAATATTAATTAAAAAGTACGATAAAGATGCAGAAAGCATCTATATATCAAGATGCAGTAACAAAAACAAAGGTTGTTTGGTATAGATCACCCTCAACAACCTGAGGCAGTAGCTTTTATCAATGGAAGGTCAATATCAGAAATATGAGCCCCCTTATGTTGTGCCTTAACCTTTTCAATCACATGCTGCAGAGGTAAAATCAACAGCATTTAACTATGTTGAAAGTATTTTACAAAAATTCACGGATTATGATGGATAAATAAGGCACAAATTCATCAAACAAATCCACAAAGGATGAGAGCCAAGAGCATACAAACTGCTCATCGATATTAAATATGTCATAATCCCTCTTCCAAAACTCATCTGTAAGCAGCTCATATGCATATTGGACCTGCAAAAAACACCACACATAACAAATCTGAAATCCGGCAAGAACATAATTACTCTTGATCAAAAATAAATACTCACAATGTTCTATAATGGTGTTCAATTGAATCTCAAGCTCCCAACCCCCCTCCCCAACACCCAAAAACCAAAAAAAAAATGTTTTGCATACAGTCAGCCAACACAGAGACCTGATCTTCAATAAGTTTCTTATGCCAATGTTTTGCCAGAGAGACATTCCTGTCCAGGTGATTTGGGAGCAGAAAGATATTCAGTAAAAATGATCCAGACTCCAGACTCAATATTAATTTTGAATAACTATTTTAATTAAACTAAAGTCAGACATCTACCACGTTAAAATGTCATAAAATATTTCTTGACTTGCTATTTTATAAATTGTTGCAACTATTTTGCTATGCTTGAAAAATGATTGTAGCTAGCCCAATAAATATTACTTCCCATCTCTCCTATACTACAGTAGGAGAAGGATTTTGTTATCTTTTGGAGAAAATTTACTATCTTTGAACTGCACATGTAAAACTCTCCTACTTCCTGCAATTGAAGCATCCTATTTGAAAAAATAGAAAGTCTTTGCCTTCCACACATCCCTATAGCTTTTGTCCTTTGGTATTAGAAAAGGTTATAAGCAAAGTATTTGAAAGATGATTCTTCAGCAAACAATTTGTTGTCACAAAACTTAAATCAAAAAATAAGTATTACCACATAAAATGTATTAGTCAGTTTGACTGCAAAACTAAAATGACTAAAATTGGAGGGCACAAAATGTAGCTTCGAACCTAAAAGTTCAGCCTAATCCTATGTAGCATCAATTCAGACACAAGGAAGCTAATATGCGATTTTCAATCACTCTGATGAACCAGCAATATTGTTTTCTATAGAATTTCACTATGAAAATATAAAATAAAAACTTCTTCGTATTAAAAGTAGTTATTGTTGATTCAAAGTTTTATTTTATGAGAATAATTGGACCTAGATGGTCAAAAATCCAATGAAAAAGTACTGACTAATTAGGCCATCTAATCACAAGAAGCCCATTAAAGTTCAGCCAATAAAATGTAGCTTTGAACCCAAAGTCCAGCCTAATGCTATTAAGCATCAATACAGACACATGGAAGCTAATACGCGATTTTCAATCACCCCAATGAACCAGCAATATTGTTTTATATAGTCTCACTATCAAAATATATAAAATAAAAATTTCTTCTTGATTAAAAAGTAGTTATTGTTGATTAAATTCTTTATTTTATGAGAATAATTGGACCTAGATGGTCAAAATTCCAATGAAAAATATTGACTAATTAGGCCATCTAACCACAAAAAGCTCATTAAACTATATTCTGCTTATACATTTTAAAGTCCAAAATTGCCAATTATTTCACTCTCTCCTAGGATTGTCCAAATTTCAACCACGTCTTGGATTTTCACGGTAATTTTTCTCTTTTTCCTTTTCCTATATATCAAAGGGACATGCCACCAACACATGTCAGAGGAGTGTTCGAGTCACCAGCTGCAGAGTGTTTGGGCTTCGCAAGACTAATGTATTAGCCTACATAAATTTAACTCAAACCATTAGGGTTTGAATGCCAATACGTAGTAATAGTTATGCCATGTAGAACTGTCTTCACATTTCATGTTAACCAACTCATACGTAAACGAGCCCATAGATCCAACCTCAGACAAAGTTCGCAGCAGAAAACCATAAACTTAATGAAGAGTACACCAAAAATTCCTTTTATTGCAAGTCAGCCGCTCATATGAACATAAAATCAATAATTGGAATGCTAAAACCAAATTCGGGGTCAACTTGTCAAAAATGTACATTCGCTGGTCTCCAGTTTCTTCCTCATAATATGAATTTTTAATAAAGAAAAAGAAAAATAAGAAGAAACGCCGATCAAAGTCATACTTTAATATTAATACTGCATAGTTATTTCAAAGAAAAATACCAAATACAACAACCAATAACAGAGCTCATTTTTCAGAAGCATGCAATCTAACAAAAGGAAAATCTCAACAGACTTTCAAACAAACAGAATTTTCAGGATAAAATTCCAAAATTTAACTAGCATAACCAAGATTAACTTGATTCGTACAAATAAAAGATAATGAAGAAGAAGTACAAACCTTGATAGGATCATCTGTAGAAGGAATTTCAACACTTGAATTCCTGAATGATGGTAAGGTTAGTTATAAGAAACATGTGGTACGGGAAAATATAAAATATATATAATATCTTAAAGCATCAATTTATATGTTTGGCAGAATATAATAGCACTGGCATATTCAATTTAGGGCTTGTTTGATTCTCATTCTTCTTTCAAATTATAATTTCACTTATTAGTATCACATATTTGACAATTACTCAATTATTACCACACATTTCAAACTTCAGTTAAATCTCCACCACTCATTTCTAACTCATTATAATTCCTCATTATAATCTGATTACCATGATGAGAATCAAACAAGCGCTGAGTAATTTACATGATGTTTGATAGCCTATGGCATAAGATCATATTGCTAGTGTCGTCGGTTGGTTAATGCATGATTGGCACTTCAGACACTGTCATGATAAGTAAAGGAAGTTACATCGATAGGCATCCATGAGATTAAGGAACAGTTGCGATCTCCAACATTTACCCATTTGGCAATAAGCAATTCTATCCCCAACCAGTACTATTATTATGAACAAGATATATACTTTTAAGTGAATTTAATTTCAATGTAATATAATTTCTTTTGGTTTTGAAGTTTTTCTCAGTTATTTAATCTGCATTTACCGAGTTCGATTATCACACACCAGTGAAGATACATAAGTTTGATTAACCTAACATTCTCTTTTCTTTATTGTGTACTTTTTGCTATTCTTTCCATGTTACACTATAAATCATGTCAAGCGCAAAAGCTCTTTCCCTTGTCTAATTCAGTAATTCAGTTACGACTCTGCAATTAGCTCAGTGTTCCTCCATAAGATGAACTTAATCGGACAATGTAACACCAAAAAGAATGGAAGTAATTAACAACCATCCAATAAGTTATGATTAAAAAAGAACTTTACCATTTGGAGGTTATCTTCTCATAGGCCTCAGTCACCTCCTCGGTGGAGCTATACTTGGAGATACCCAAAACTACAGAACAACCAAAAGGCTTAAACTTTCACAGAAACCCACTTCATATAAACAAGAAACGAATGCATTACTGGTGAAGAAGGTTAAATTGCGGAGATATGAGTACTTCTTACCATCATAGTGAGAGGGAGGGAAGTTACGCGGCGTGACAATTAGCTGAAAGAAAACCGAGACAGCAAGGAGAAGAAGTGGTACAGAGTAGACTTTGAGAGTGGATTTTAGTGAAGAAATTGAAAATTGATTATTTGGGAGATTTTGTCTCGTTGGAGTCGCCATGAATGTCAAATTTGATCGCTCAAAATTCGGAGAGAGAAGTGGAAGACAACTTTGAGAATAATCAGCGCGTTATTGGTGGTAAGAGTCCCAAGTACAGTGGACTGTGGGCTCTTTGGCCGCTAGATATGCGCTTTCCTTATCGTCGCATTTTATTGATTTGAAGAGACGGCATCGTAAAATTGCACTTGAGATCCTCAATCTTTTTCAAGAAATGAAACCAGATTCTTGACCTTTTGTTTTTAGAGGAAAAGTGCGTAACGTTGGTGTTTTTTTTTTTTTCGTTTCCCTGAAAGTTCTTAACTTTTAGGTGCTTTTTTTTGGGGGGGGGCCGCAAGAACTTAACCTTTAGTTAAATAGAGGGGCGAAAGAATTTTTTTTTTCTTTAAAAAGTTTACATTTAATTTAAGTCCATGATGATCGCATAGCCAACCTATTTAAATAGAATTTAGTGATACTAGTCACATTGAAATATCTTGTGGAACTTACATGTCCAATGCAAATATGCAATAATGAAACAAAACTTCAATTATTCACCTTTTTCAAAGTATTTTTTTATTTCAAATGTTCAAACCTAGACCATTTTTAACTATTTCTTTTAAAAGTAAAAATATAGTTTAGTTTTCTATAATAATAAAAATAAATATAATAATAATGTATGCAAAGTAGTAGTAGTAGTAGTAATAGTAATAATAATAATAATAATAATAATAATAATAATAATAAAGATGGTCAATTGTACAAGAGGTTACTAAACTTTCACACTAGTTGCAATTATATCACTGAACTTGTATTTTACTTGTAATTAGATCACTGGATTTTAGTTTAACAACAATCAGGTCATTCAACTTTGATTACAGTCAATTTAATCACTGAACTTTGATTTAATTATAGTTATGTCCCTCAATAAATAGAGCTTTAGGTTAACTAATAGAAATTGATAACATATATTAAAGGTTTTTATCGTGTTAATTAAATAATTATATTTTTGTTTTACCTAAAAATAAGGAGAAAAAACTTTTTTTTTTATTTTCTGGTTTTGATTGGTTTAACCAGATTTTTCTAGCTTTCTGTTCCGGTCTTTGGATAACCAATTTTTAGGGTAAACATAACCATTTTTTGGTCTAGATCTCCAAAAACTGGTTATACCACATTGGCATGTTGACATGAAAATCAGTCGAAATCTATTTAAAATTATTATGTCAAGATAGATATTGAATATCATGATTTTTGTGAACCATCAAATCATTCTTTCATTTTTCGTCTCTAATAAAATGTGTCATTAACGTATTAGATTTATTGTTTTTTTTTTTTTACTTTAGTTTGATGATGAAGTAACAATATCATGTTAATTGAGTGACTTTATTGCAAGTAAATGAAAGTTTAGTACCTTGATTGTTGGCAATTAAAAGTTGAGTAACACAATTGCTATTAAATTAAAGTTTAGTGATCTGTTTGCAAGTGAGTGAAATTTTGGTGATGTTTGATACAATTAACCCTAATTAAAATGATTAAAAACAGTGGTGCCATGTTCTGAAAGTGAGGTTTTGGATTTGAACTACGCCTACCCCTCTTTATATCCCTCTTGAATATTATATAAAAAAAATAAAAGAAAATTGAAAGAAAGAAAGATCAAGGATAAATAATTTGCAATAAATGCTCAACAAAATCCATTGGTTGTCAAACGGACACTAAGGGGGTGTCGGCAATATGGAATTCGATTGAATTTTTAGAATGTATGGATTCTCGTTGATTTTATAAATTTTAATAGAATTTCACTGAATCCATTAAATTATAATGAAATTCTATGTTATGGATTTCAATAGATTTTTTTTCATGGAATTGGTTGAATTTAAGAGGTCTTTTCCATTACAAATTTCATAGACAATAGGCTAATAATTTAATTGAATGAATCGAAAGTTTTAATTTTTATCCAAAAAATAATAACAAATAAATAAAAATACATGCAAATATAATAATAAAATATGTTTCTACTATTTGTATGGATAGAATAGAGCGAACACATATTGATAGACACAGAGAGATAGTAATAGGTTATTTTTTGTGACTATAGGGAGAAAATCTCCTTACCTGATCGTGTGACTGATGTAAGATTGAAGCTAAGAAGCTTAAGAAATTACCACCTCAATTGGGGATAAAATCAGCCAAAACCTAAGATTTCATTGGGAGTCCATGACTATAACTTTATAATTATTTTTTTTTTCTTTGGGTGGCAACCTATAGTTAGTTAATTGTAAATCTATTTTTTGGAATCTCATTAGCTGACAATTGGCCAGAATCATAATTATTATTAAAGAGTTAATTTAACAATTCATCTTACAAAATCCGTCAAAAGGACTTTCCATGTGAATTTGTGAAATGTTGGACCTCAGCAGGTAGGGAAAAAATGTTAGAGACCCAACCGATATTAAACCGAAAAGTTAGGGATAAAATGTGAAATTAACCCATTACTAAAAGACTGTATTAATGGACAAACACTATTTTCTTTCATTTATCTCCCGTCTATTCCATTTTTCTTTCCTTTTTTTTTTTAAATCTCTTTTATTCCCCTTCCATTATTTTTTATTATTATCATTCGCATCTCCCTCTAGTCCTCCACAAATAAACATCCATTTACAAATAATTTACCATTATTTTATTATTATTACTTTAAAAAAAATTATTTCTATATATTTCATCATTTACAGTTTTCCCACTCTTTTTTAACAATTTTCCATTTAAAGAGACATGACTCAAAATTTGGAATCACACCTCGAATCACATGTGAAACCGGTGAGTTGGCATAATGTGATTCGAGGTCGTGTGATTTCGAGCCAGACTATTGAAACAGGTAAATCGGTATCATGTGATTTGAGATCTGACTCTAAATTCAGAGTCCTATTTCAATAGCCAGACTCTTCTTTTTTTTAAAAAAACAGCTGGACTCCTCTTTTTTATACTTCTTTCCTCTGTTCTTCAATTAAAATAATTATTTTGTCCTTATCTCTGTCATCTATATCATCTTCAATCCACACCATTGCATTAGAGATGCAATTACCAGTTGTTTAAACGGATGTGGATTTTTGCTACAAGGGGAACTGGGCTGGGGAGGGAGGGATAATAGGGGTGGGGCGGGTGAGATTCGAACCCAGGAACTTGGCCTTAGAACGTGAATATCTAACCACTGGAGCACTTGTTTGAATCTCTTAAATGGATGTGGATTGGACCCTATGATTCTAGGTGACTATTTTTAAAAATATATATATATATATATATGATCCACGCAAAAGGCGAACCACGTGACCAGCACCTTTTGGGGCCAGCCGGCCTACCAATGCACTTGAGATCATTTTCTTATCAAAGATCTCTACTATTGTAGGATTTTTCATACCTCAAGTGTCAGATGGTCCTAAATTTGGGCAATCTTGTTATATTACTTATATTCTCCCTTTTTTAAAAAAAAAATATATACAGGGATAAGGGAGGGGTAGGTATAGTTCAAACTCGAGACCTCTTGCTCAAAACGTGAGCATCTAATCACTATAGCACTTGTTTGAACATATTTTATATTACTTATTCATACACACATGATTTTGAGTGATGTTATATATTATCATTGATGATGACCACATGATAGGGCATCAAGATCAAGTTTTGCTAATTAATTCTAATTTTAAATAAAATGTGGTTAAATTAATTAGTACGAAAACTTAGTGTCATTTTATGTATTTAATTACAGTTCGTTTGGTACACAACTACGCATGATTATATTAATAAAACTCTTTAGTAGAAAATACATGAACCCTAGATGTCACATAGGAGCATTAAGTAGGATAATAATATTCGGTACTTTTCAATTCAAATTGATGTACAATTCTACACAATTTATCTTATTTAATCTAATTTTATTAAAAAGTTACTCCCCATTATCTTTTTAATTAACACTTCTAATACGCAATCATCTACTACAATTCACAGTTATATTATATATTATAATTTTACATCTGATCTATATCAAAATATACGTACTAAATTTTGCCATCATCAATAATAAATATGTCGGGACAAAAGAGAGTCTCAAATAAATTTACAGTGAAAATTAAAAGATGTGCCTTTAAAAATCTTTCTTGTTATGGACTTAGGCAATTTTCATGGGACTCTGCACGTACATGGTACAAGGATAAACTCAACTTCTACTTCTGCATGCCTTATCCTAACCAAGTGGGTGAACTTTTTCTCAACGCGCGTGTAAGCATTCATATTAGATAAAGTTTGATATGCACATCTCCTCTTTTTGTCTTAGACAAAAGTTTATAAATTTGACACGACCCTTTTGTCGTCACATACTGATTTTCATCTCTGTATTGATTACTCTGTACGACGACTTAAATCAGAATTAATTGTATAAATGCATGCTCCAGTTTCATTACACTTATAACGCACCATATAAGCTATGAAGATAAAAGTCCAACGTTAATATCAGATCCTGTGGATGTTTATGTGTCTTATAATCTGTGTTCTAAATAGAGATGTAAACGAGTCGAGTTGGGCTCACGAGCTTAAAATCTTGGCTCATTCTTGGTTTGAGCTTTTTTGTCTCGGGCCAAAAAAAAAAAAAACCCCATTAGAGCCTGGCTAGGCTAGCCCAAAAAAAAAAAGTTAAGCTCGGCTCGAGTTTTAGCTCGAGCTTTTTTCAAGCAAAGCCGAGTTTGACTCGACTCGTTAACTTTATTTTTTATTTTATTAATAAAATACTAAAAAACATATAATATAAGAAGTCATTTTTCCTCTACGAATTTCGTTGAGCCCATAAATACGATTAGCCCACACGGACCGAATGAGCTTGGCGGGCCCTCTTGACTCAAGCCTTGCCTCAATTTTAAGGCTTGACCCGAGCTTTGGCCCATCTAATATGGAGCCACGATCTCTCAGTTTGGGCTTTTTACAAGTAGAGCCGCGGACCGCGTGAGCTAGCTGGCTCTCTATGCATCTCTAGTTCTAAAAAGCTTGCACAAGTCTCACATAAGCGATATTTGTGCTCGAAATTTGGATTCGACGCTTCACCGCATTTTACGCTTTATCACACATTCCACGTACTTTATTACATATTGATGGGCTTAAACGCGCATAGACTCAAAATTTGACCTCGACGCTTTTCTACGCATTATGCTTTTTAGAATATTGCAATTCTAATTAAACACTCTACTACATGTATAGATGACGTCAATGCTCCACAAATCCTAAACAGAAAAAGTCTAATAAAAGAGTGAATTTCTATAGTCCAATTCAATTATCTACTACATATCTACAGCCTACCATAACTTCAACGTCTTCTAAAAATGATCTCAAAGTACAAATCTTGACGTGTTTACTTCAACATATCATCTATATCACTCTCGTCTTAAAATTACAATTTATCAATACCGATAATACTTTTATTATTATGTACCTATGTTATTTTTATTATTATCATCATAGGAGTTATATGACGTGATGAATTGATTAAAAATAACTTAACTGATTGGTGTCCAATTCTCCAATGATCATTTCAAATGTCATTGAATTTAATTCACGTCAAGACAAAAACATGACGGCCATGTTTTAAACCTAAAATATAGTATAAAATTCCATATGCTTCCATATGTTTCGTGGTCCATCACCTACATATTTAACTAGTTGAAGATTAAAATTATTATATAATATAACAACGTAGAAGATAAAAACACAGTTTAAAGAAGATGAAACGGTAAAAACACAGTTAGAACAAGTCTGATAGGTCTCTGCAAAATAGTGTCACGCAAGTCATGAATATTGTGTCTTGGGGGGTAATATTTTGTACTTTTGTTAGGATATATGAAAAGAAAAGTTTAAGAATATTCTTACAATCATGGATGAATTAATGAAAGATCAATGCTACCTACAAATCACTGTTAGCTGAACTATACTGCTGATGTGTCCACAGAATAATCAACTAAATGACATTTTACCAAAATTAAGGATGACCATGACATTCGGGATGACAAAAATTACTCGACTTTGCTTGGCTCGGACTTTTTCTTTTCTTTTCTTTTTTTAAAAAGTCTAGCCTCTCGCTTGCTCCAGTCAAAACCAAGCTCTCTTAACAACTCTGTCTATCGAGAAGCAACAAGTTGAAACACTATTCTATCTGCATTATATAATGATGCGTTTGAGAAAACTACCTTTTCCTCATCATAGCTTTTGTAAAGCTAAAAAAGTAATTTTAAAAAATTAATCAAACAAGTTCAACAGTAGTATATGGTTCTCAAAAGTAGCATCGAAACCCGGAATGCTTTTTACTCTAATTTTCTTTTCATTTGCTTAACGATGTCCAATTTCACTTGGCATTGATAACAAAAAGAAATAATTGATGTAGTTGACCCTAATTTTTGTCTCGACAATATGAAATAAAATCGCTAAAAATCTACATAAAGAATAAAAAAAGGATGGATAATCGAACTCATATCTTCAGTGATGTCAGGGCAATCAAACTCAATAATTATGCAGATTATATAACAAAGGGACAGTATATATAAACACAAAACTAAGTTCAATTTAATACATATATTACATAATAATTTCTACACACAGACTAAACTCATATTACATTTTCTGTAAAAATTAAGCCCTATTTATTTAACCAATTCTCATTTATTTTTATATTTTTGGGGGTCAATTTTCATTTTTCAAACGAAGTTTCAGTAACCCCAGGCGAAGTCCAGATCCTGCAGTCCAGTTGAAGTTGATGGAGCCTCTTTTTCTTCAAATGAATTCCTTCCCATTTCATGATTTGACAAAACAGAGGAATTTTCAGTGTTCATATCAGTGCTTAAGACAGTTTCTTGGGACTGAGACACCATTTCATTGTCTTTTCTCAAGTTTTGGTTCGTATTTTGGCCATGATTTCCAAGAAAAGTCTTGAGAAATGAGGAATCTTGCAACAAAAACGAATCGGGCAACTGAAATGTAGTAGGGATGGGAGTAACTGGGAAGGTTTCGACATGATTTGTGATCGAAGGGAAAATGGTGTTGCTGAAAGAAGGAATCAGTTCTTCTTGGCTCCTTGGAGCCAAGATTGGATTGGAGAAGCAGTGCACGTGACTGGATTTCGACTCGTCAAGAGTCATAGTAGAGTTGTAAGTCGACGAATCCATCAATGGTGGCAACGTTGACGGTGTAAACCCATTTTCGACCGCATTCATTCGCATTAGCCCAGATATGTGTATTTTTCTTCCACCTGCTGTCTTGTGAAATACCCTACAAATAACCCAATCATTCTGCACAAAAAATTAAAGCCAAATTTCACTCACGCCTTAAATGAAACAGGGGAAAACAGAGGCGGTAAAACAGGGGATAATTACCTTAGCTGATTTATGAATAGAGAATTTTCCTTCCAATCTGTATTCATGGGCAACCCAATTGGATTTTTCACCTTTGGGAGCTCTTCCTTGGTAAAAAACCAAGGTTTTCTTCATTCCCACAAGAGTCTTTCCTCTGAAAATCTCCCTATCCTTTCCCGTTGCTTTCCAGTAGCCTGCAGCAGTAGCCCTGTTTGTCCTCAGACCAGTGGGATACTTCTTATCCCTCACACAGAAAAAATACCATTCTTTCTCTCCTAATTTTGCTCTCCCTTCATTCAACAAACAAAAACCCATAATTAATAACAGAAATCGAGCCGCATGTGAAGGGACGGGTTGAAGACAAATTCAAGATCAAGAAAATCTAAGAGTTGAGAAACTTACATGGCAGTTCCCATGGCTCCACTTTGTTCATATCCACCTCTCCAATAGCTATGGCACAGAAGTTAGCATCCACAACTTTCTTGGATAAATAATGAGTAATTAATTCTTCATCAGTGGGGTGAAATCGAAACCCAGCTGGCAAATCCAACTGAGCATCCCTTTTGACAACTCCAAGACAGATCTCCATTTCAAGAAAATCTGATTCCTTAAACAAACTTCTGGGATTTCCTACAAATAATCCTCAGCTTTTTCTGGGATCCTAAAACCCTAAATAGTTCAGTGGATTCTCGCCAAAAAATTCCACACTTTCAGACCTCTAGACACCACAAGAAAAGAACCACAGAACCAGAAATGAATCTACTTAAAAGTGGGTCAATTCTGTGCTGGAAATTAATGGAAGCTATGGGCAACAAGGAAAGAAATGGAAAGCATGGAGAAAAGGAGAGCCACACGCCATTGGAAAGCAGATAGAGTTTTAACTAAAACAATGTCTTTTGGCATTCAAAGCTATAAATACTTGGCCTTCTGTGGTTGAAAGAAACGTGATATGCAAGTAACTACGAGAGTTGTTTTCTACTTAGCACGTTTTTTATACCGCACTAGACAGAGAAATAAAGATTTCTCATCCTGAAATCTGATCATAAGATTCAGATGGAACAATGTGCTTTTTTCTGTTTTGTTTATTGTATTGTACTACATGAACAAAACAAAACAAAAAAAACGGAAAGTTTTGTTGTTTGATATACCAGTAACGGGTAGTCGAACCAATCGGATCAGAGTTATTTTCAAGTGTAAGAAACGTGATATCAAGGCAACTAGGGTGGTGGGTTTTCTTTATACTGACCAAATTCAGTTCATCTAAGAGACTGTTATAAAATGTCAATTGAAAGAAGAATTTGTCAAAAATTAGGCCATGAAGAAGGTTATGGGCACTTGTAATTCTGTCTGTTGGGGCAATAGGAGTGTTTATTACAAAAGCAGCCCTCCATTTCATACTTATCCGCATAAACAACTAGGTTTTTAGTGGTATTAAAAGATACGTCACGAGGTTTTGTTGTTTGGATGACGATATTTATATTGTAACCGATTCTAGATTGAGTCTATTTGGGGATCTTTTTTGAGGCGATATGCTTTCCTATCATGAACTCAATATTGGACCTTAAGACTCAAAGAACACATTTAAATGCCTATTAGCTACTCAAGGGGATTTAACATGTCAAACCCTTTGGAAGATAGAAGAATAAGGAATTTAAATTGTGTCTATTTTACAAAATTTAGTGAACTTCAAACTAGTGTAGTTTACTTCAGGAAGTCAACAAATTTATTTCCTAAAAGTTGATATATATATATATCAATAATTTACGTCCTGAAGAGTAACTTTTAAGCATGATATAACTTTATAGAGCCGCATTTTTTATTCTCCTAGCTTTATGTTCAACTCCTACATGTTGAACAATCCAACGGTACTATCTACTTATTATGTCCAATATTGTGAACCACAGTATTTCTTTCTCTCTATCTGTGAATTCTTGTATTTAAAAACAGTTGTCTGTATCTACGAAAAGTAGATTTGGAATACCGGCTTCAAGAATCCAACATGCATGATCTATGTAAAAATGTTTCACCTAGGTGAGCAGTGAGCACCGGCCCACAAACATGTGGGACCCACTACCTGCAGAACCGACCCTGTGAGTGGACTTAATGAGCACAGTGCTGAAGTGAAAAAAAATTGTTATGTATATACACATATCTATTACTACAATATTAATTGACAATCCGATTATGACACTTTTCAAAATGTCGTTATGACACCTCCCGTTCTATGTAGATACATGGAACGGGAATATGTACTCCATTTAGGATGTACCAAAATCAAACAGATTCCCAAATCGCAAAATTCATGCATTTGTTTTCTACAATGTTTGATATATTACTAAATATTTCAAAAATCAAGCCAACAATGTTAATCTTTGTTTGAAAATCAAAGATGCCAATTTAAAATGTATACCGAAATCAAACTTCCCGATTGAGAAAATCCATGCATTTATAAACAGCTTTCTACATGTAAGAAAAAATATTTCCAATGTCAAACCAACAACTTGTAACCTTTTGTTAAACTTTCCCATCGAAGAATGAATATTATGTATAGAAATTGAACAAGATCTCGTGCAAACAAATTAGCATACTATTTTGCCAACTGTGGACCGCACTTTGTACCTAGACCAATAAATTAAAAATACATCCCTTATTGCTATATTTCTTTGTATTGGTGTGGTTATTTTTGTGCCAATCGACTGATAGAAGCATATTACTGTTGCATTTCATATTGGTCACATTGTATTTCACAAATATTCGTTATATGACTTTATTGCATTAACTCTAAAGACTAGAATAAAAGGGCAAAATTTGATCTTATAAATGAGATATCAAAAGTGAATTTCAGATGACAAAAATTGATTTAAGATTTGATATCATGTTGTGATTCAAATAAGTAGTACAGTCATTAAATCCTCACGTTTTGAGTAAGAGGTTCCGGTTTTGAACCATACACGCCCCTCCCTTTTCTCCACCTTGTATAAAAAAAAACCGGGGACGGGGGGTGGGAGGGGGGATTTGATATCATGTTTAATCAATATAAGATGTAATGTACATATCTTGTATGAAAATTGATAATCATCTAAAACTAAATTGAAGTAAAAGAACAACTTTATATATCTTGATGAAAAGTACGGTCATTTTGTCTAACTAGTGTGAGTGTATATTAATTGTGCACTAGCCATTAATTTGGCTGAAATGGTCATTGATTTCTGAAGCTTTTCATGGATAACGTGACCACACACCTTGTGTGAAGATAACTAATCTTCTAAATATGAAAACTCAAAAACAGTTCAAGAATTTGCCTCTTTTCGTCAGTGAAGCGACTCAACTCCCTACTAGCTCCGTGTTCAACTCTGGCTCGCAACTTGCTTACTTTTAATTTGTGTTTTATCCATCTAACTCGGAGCCGAATTTAGATGACTACATTTCGTGTCCTTAAGTTGAGCATATATTATTCAAGTGTAGGGCATCTGGTTAACTTGATCAAGTTACAAGTACAGACAGTGTTCTTTCTTCAAAATCAATCGATTTATTGAAGAGTTGTGCTATTTGAACAAAAGTACATATTAAAATTCTAATAAAACTGACACGTGACACAATCATATTTTTCACCGATCTCACATCACTTTTACATCAACACCAATCACTTATGGCACATATTACTTTTATCACTTTTTTTTGTATTTTTTTTATCTACTTAAAATTTTCCTATATCGAATTCGGTAAGAATACAGTTATATTTGTATCACCATCTTCTTTTTCGATCACTTTTGCACTTATCAAAAAGCAGCTGATAAGTCTTCAAACTTAACAAACTTTCCAAACTTTGACACTTAAAAGTGGGAGACGCGTGTCTCATGTCATGTCTACTTGTATTATTTGATTTAATTTAATTAATCAACTTTATTATAATTATCTTTCAATAATAATTACTTATTCAGGGTGAGTTTATAGTCAACGTGCGAATCTGCCACCCAAAAACTTAGCACGAGTGGAAAGTGACACTGCCACCATAACCAATCACAAATCTTTGGAACACACGTGGTCTATCCCGACTGGTCAAACTTATAATTCAACGTTAACTAGGGTTAAGTTAGATAACTCAAGGGTTGACGAATGATTTTGTATTTAGCTAGTGTTAGCAAAGTGGGCCCTGTTTCTTTTGTTCGGACACATACACATGGCGCTACACGGTCGGGTGGATAATGCTGAAAATTAGGCCATTAGAAATTCTTGATTTGCTTTAAGACTCCCAAATCTTCAAAAAGATGATCTATAAGTTGGAAAAGTTATTGACTAATCTAATGCATTGCCTAACTCCAGCTATAATCATGGGAAAAAGTTTTATCTTTAGTTAGCGTCGGTGGGATATGAATTTGAACGGAGTCTTATTATACTTTCAGAATGGGTTTTTTCCTTATTCTAATAAATTACAATATGTAAAGTTGTTTTGTATCTTATATCAATTGAATTTCCGAGCTCAAGGCAAGTCTAGTGACGATCACTCTAGTTAAGGAACTAGAAGAAGTAATAATATTTTAAATCAAAAAGGAACGTCTAATTTTGCTTGTGTTTACTTATTATTGTCAATTATACTTCTCAATTGTACTTCTCGAATTGTCTTCAAATATAACAACGGCTCATTAACAAATACATTGATTTAAATAATTATCTATTGATTGAGTGTTTTATAGATTCAAAACAAGTACGTGTTCCGAAATTTCCGTTGTTGGGCTAAAGAGGACCACTAAATGAGGAAAGAAGATAATATATTAAAGTTATTATTGCAATAATGAATTTTCCACTTTCTTTTAAACACTATAAATAGAAGTTTACTAAGTCAGTCAAACCCAAAAGTCGTATTATTATTTTTATTGTAATATATAATAAAATAATTTAACATTATAATAATATATTGTGGTAAATAAATGAATGAAGTTGAAGTTTGGTGGTTCTTAATGAATGAAGTTTTTTGATTGCCAATATATATATATATATATTGTGGTAAATAAATTCTTGTATAATTATGAATTAAATACATTATCTTTTAATGGTGTAAAACAAGCATGATGTATTGACATTTTGACACGGCATCCTAAAGTTGGTAGTTTCACTAAAGAAGAAGGAAGAACTTGAATTGCTATACATGAACGATATAATGTTGTGACTTTTTCTTCTTTTTATTAACTTAATCGACCTTTTTTTCCCCTGTTGACCTGACTTTTTTTTTCTTTCTACCCAACAACATACTGTGTTTTGTATCTCTTTTTTTCACTAGAACTAAAACTAGGTAACAAAAATTTATGGCTAAAAAATATAATGGCATTGTAAACCAAAATTTAAGCAAACCTGGTTGGACATATTCTTTTATTATTTAATTATCATTTTAATAAGATGAAACCAAAATAATAATTCATAATTTAATTAATTTGGTTCAACTAATCAGCTGATGATGACCTAAGTGGTTGAAATCGAAAAATTATAAAATTTTGTGTCACTCCCAGCACATCAAATGCTTTGGCCACAAAATTATATTTTTTCTGCAAGTATCATTCCTTAAAAGTCTTAGAAGTATTAAAACCAATATTCTTTCAACTACTACAAAGGCTTGACAAGAATGCAGGTATTTGAAAGTGATAGTGAACATAAACTATTCTTGTGTAGAGGATAGTTTTTAGAAGTATCTGGATACGGCAAAAGAGTTCATCATATTGTATCATATTGTTATAGAGACGGAATGTGTTCCTTAATTTCATCAAATGTCTCAGACGTGGCGGCAAGACTTGAACCAACTCTTTTGCTTCTCAAGTTGACACTTTGATTTATCTCATTAGAAAATCCTAAATTGTTAGAGAGACCGTAATAATTCTGACCATATCAATTTTAGCTATAGAGTTTGTTTTGTGGATACTCTCCTTATGTCTAGGAGTGTGATTTGCACCAACTCTTTTGCTTCTTAAATTAACTGGTTGAACTATTTTATTTTAGAAACTGTTGAAAAGAATGGAATCGACCATAATTGTCAATTTAACCTACCTACTTTGTTTCGAAAATACTTCTTTTCTTTGTTTCACGATGTTGACTCAGAAGATGACAATTTTTTTCCCCAATTTTCAACGAGTTATCATCCTATGTTTTATGTTCTAAGAATGTAACACTATACATCAAAGTTGTAGCCTTTTTCAGTTTACTGTTTTTTTCTCACTAATTCTTAATTCCTAAACGTAAAAACCTCTCAGTTTTCTTCATAAGATGATAAATGTAGAGAAATTTTATAGACATGACAATAGAGAAGCGGATATCAAAGGCCAAATCCCTTCTTCGCCTTTTCAAGAAATGTTCCACAATGAGGGAAATGAAACAGGTACATGCCTGTGTCATAACAAATGGCTTTTCTTAAAACCCCTACTTGATAGGCAAGATCATTGGATTTTGTGCAGTTTCTGCACATGGATCAGTGGATTATGCTATTACAGTTTTTGCCAAAACTGAGAACCCAGATGGGTTCCTTTGGAATACAACGATTAGAGGGTTTGTGAGGACAAACCAGGTTGATAAAATCTTTAAATTCTACATGGCAATGCAAGAAAATGGTGGGGTGGCAGATAATTTCACGTTCTCTTTCTTGTTGAAATTTTGTGGCCAATTGGGCTCAGTGAAACTAGGAGAGCAAATGCATTGTAGTATCCTTAAACGTGGGCTGGAGAATCATGTCCATGTGAGTAATACTCTCATTCATATGTATGGTATGCTAAGGGCAATCGAGATGGCAAAGAAACTGTTTGAAGAAATGTCTGAACAAGGACTAATAGCTTGGAATACCATTATAGATTGCCATGTTTTTTTTGTGGCAAACACAAAGAAGCTCTTGATCTGTTCTTGAAAATGTATGGAATTGGCATGGAATTTGATGAGGCAAGTTTGGTAGTTGTTTTTTCTGCATGTTCTGCACTGGGCGTTTTGGATATTGGAAAATGGGTGCATTCACTGGCTGATAATGCTGGCTTCACCAGGCTTATCCTGGTTTGTAATTCATTGATTGATATGTATGCAAAGTGTGGAGAAATGAAGGAAGCTTACACAGTTTTCGACAGTGTGCATGAGAGGAATTTGGTTACATGGAACAGTATGATACCAGGGTTGGCTATGCATGGTCCGGCACATGAAGCAATGGAGCTGTTCTCGAAATTTTTACAGGAGAAGCTCGAAACAGCAGATGATGTTACTTTCTTGGGAGTTCTGTGTGCATGTGTAGTCATGCAGGATTGGTCGAAGAGTGAAGGAGGTACTTCCATTGTATGGTTAATGAGTACGATATCCAGCCTAACATAAAGCATTATGGTTGTATGGTTGATCTTCTCAGCCGAGCTGGATTAGTCGAGGAGGCTTATGAATTGATAAGAAGCATGCCTATGGAATGCAACACCATCGTGTGGAGGGCACTGCTGGCGGCTTGTAGGGTACATGGCAGAGTGGAACTAGGAGAAAAGATCAGGAAACATCTTCTGGAGGTGGAACCAGATCATAGCAGTGACTATGTTCTTCTAGCTAACATGCATGCTAGCTCAGGCCAGTGGACTGGGACGGTGGAGGAGAGGAAGCTGATGTAGGACAGGGGAATCCAGAAGCCAATGCCTGGAAACAGTTCTGTTGGGCTTGTGCAAGATAATACCTCAACAGAAACTTATTCCAATACCTTAAAGACAACTTGTCTCTTGGCCAGTTATCCTGTAAATGCATGACGGAAATAGAAGGGAGGAACTTCATGACAACTATTCTATTATGCAATCTAGACAAATACAATATAGAACAGAATTGACCTAACAACTCAGCCATCAGGAGCCACGCCAGGCATGGTCAGAATGGATTGCCACGCTGCTGATCGTCATGCATCAATAAGTTTGGGAGATAAGACTTTGACCATATAACACTTTTATTATATGCAAACCATAGAATGGTGTTAGTTACAGAATTCAGTACATAGAAATTCTGCATCAAGATACAACAGAAGCTGCATGTGAACGGTGTCTGTAGATGAGAGAATATAAGATACAATATTTCAATATGGAACTATTCAATTTAGGAACTTTTCTTCTCCTTCTTTTCCTTCCATGCTTTGATTTCAGCATCAATTTTTGCTTTTACCCGAGCATGAAACCCTGGGTAGGGTTCATAGCCAAAAAATGACTGCAGAGCCTGTAACAAACAGATAACTGTGAAAACCAACAATGGAGATTTTCCTGTTGAGGCAACTCATAAATTTACCTCCAGCAGTACAAAGAAAGGTGCCATCAGGAATGCTTGAGCCAGGTTGTCCAAAAGAGCAGGTGCTCGTTTCTACAAATCGAGACACTGAATGTGATAAAGAAGAAAGAATGAAAGGGTAGAGAAGGCGATCTATCTTATGCAAGAAATCACCTCAAATACGCCATGGCCTATGAACTGTCCAGTCCAGCAAAATAACTGAGATGCCAGGACAACCTGATAAAATTACAATCATAATAAGCATAAAAAAAGTGAACATGGGACAAAACATCTTCAAGTGACCGTGTCAAATGCTTTCACATCTTTTTTGGTGCTTCTGATTGCAAATATTCATTGAAAAGTTGGAAACTGAGCATGAGTAACAATTGCCCTCCTTTAAATTAAATTCCAGATAACCTGTGTTATTTCCAAATAACTCCAAGTACTAGTACTGCACTACAACACAAATAGTACCGGCATTTGCAATAACACGAGAAAAATATGAAGTTGGCCAAACTTCAACAAAGTTTAAGAGCAAAAGAAGTCAACTTTGCATTTGTAGGCGAGAGAAACATGGGCAGAGCTATTAGAGACCACCATATATTATGTTTATGAAGTTGAAATCGTTACCATGGACTTCAATACCTTCGCGTGTGCAAACTGTAAACTTAAGTATGCAAAAGCTGACTGAATTATTAAGAAGGAAAGATATCCTGGAACATCCATACACATTAAATAGTATACAATTAGATAATCAGATACTGTAAAGATGGACAAATTCGATGTGAATTTTGTAGGCTGCAAAGAACTAATAAACACTGAAGGAATCGACTCAATCTGCTTTTCATGAAAAACTGAAAATGGATATGGAATGACAATTAGAGGTTGTGGAAGAATTATGCGGGGATGTCTTGTAAGGCAACTGAAGTGCTACAAATCCATTTTATTACCTAGATATAGTACTGTGTAAAAATTAAATCATGATTAGAAGATGGTTTGAGATAATATAATCATTATTCAATAGAACTCTCCAGAATAATACTCACAAGAAAGCGATCAATCAATGAACTAAAACTTTTAATAGAGGAAAATTCTTATAGCATGTTGAATGATGGGAAGGCGATGCTCGAAATTATTTGTCAAGTGTTGCATCCGTGAATGCAGTGGATATTACAAGGTCTTCCCTATGAACTCGGGTGATGCATTCATTTGTAAATTGTAATGGTTAAGTACAAATGCTTGGGGTATTTTCCAAGTAGAAATACAATATGTGCTTGCTTGCATCTAGACCATGTTACTACAGCCTAAATAAAGATGTAAAAGAAAACGTAATGATCTTAACAGTTGTAGCCTAAGGAATTTCAGCAAAGAGCCTCGCAGTGTGCTTAGACATGTAATAATCTAGGAATACATAAACAGTTAAAAATCCAGAGCTCATAAATAAAATCATATATATAAGAACTTATCAGGGTTTTATAATCCACATCTTTCAATGCCGGAAGTATAAAAATGGGCACAGCATAGCAATTACCACATAACTATCTATCAAACAGACTGTTAAGTGTTAAGAAGTAGAAAATAAAATCACCAGGTTATTGCATTCAGCTATTACCAGAGTCTACAATAAATTAATCACAATCAATTAGAAACAAGGGTAGTTTATATTCTTAAGAAACAAAATCAGGTGTATTGATGTCTGATCATTTGATTTTCTTTTGGAGCACTTTGTTTATCTTTTGTTCAACAATCTCGATCCTGTTTATCTTTTGTTCAACAATCTCGATCCTTTCTTTCTCATAACTCTAGTTTCCCTGAATAACATATCTGTAAATTTTTCTTATACTTAATTGCACTGGTGAAACCCCATGAACCATTTTTTTCAATAATTACTTTCCTCAAAAGAACAAGAACATACAACTCAGACAGAACAAAAAAAATGGATTCCAATAAAGGACAGAATTAATTATAATCATCAACAAAATTTAACTCAAAAACCAATTAATTACCTTCCAAGCCAAAGAATATCCCAGACGATATGCAACAGAACTGCTTCCAACCCAACAGAAAAAGCAGAGCAAAGCAGCCAAAGACCCAGCCTTCTTGTCCAGACCAATATAGAACAAGGCATATATTACCGTGAACAAGAAACCGAAATTCAAGACTAGTACATTATTTTCACACAAAACAATTGAGGAATTGCTGAACAAAGGAGATGTAAAATAGAAAAGAATAAGAGATGTAAACAAGATTGGCCAAACAAACAACATATGAATCAAAATGTTTACTGGGTTGCTGTGGTATGCTCCATAGAAAGAAAAATGTTTCTCTAAATCCAGTAAACCCATGATTTTTCGGTTTTAATTTTGGTGCTTCGAAGACAGATTGATGGGTGTATGAAGATGGAATTGGGAGACGGATTTGTCGAAACAATCGGTAGCAAACGTTGCTCTTTCTTGACTAACTACTACATTTCGAAAGAGCGGACATCGGCCGGTCCCTAATCTTTACATCTTTTTATGTTTAGGATCTTATCTTTTGATTTCTAGCAGTAAAGATCCATTCTTTTTGCCCCTTAAATAGCAAGTCTAACAGAATGGATATTATTGAAATTTTCATTTATTTTTTCCCACGGCCCACGCTACCATTGTAGTAAGTTAGGCCTCAAGTGTAAACTTTCGCTTATATTTTGCTAAATCTTTAAAAAGCTTGACACCTGATTTACTCTAAAATGTAGCTGTTTGATTCTCATTATTGACACTGATTTATAATGAGAAATTATAATGAGGTAAAATAAGTAGATAGATTTAATAGAAGTTTAAAATTTATGATTGTAAATTAACAATTGTCAAATCAGTGGTTAAATCGTTAATATGTGAAATTATAAAGGGAATAGATAAAGAGAATCAAATAAGCAAAAAATACAAATCAATCTTCTAAAATTAACAAAATTACCTTAACACAATATTCATGTAAGGTTCATAGGTAAAGATAAAGAGAAAAAAAATTGGACATAGTCAACAAAAAGTCACTAGTTTTTAAAAGATTTTAAACTTTTATTAATAGAAATCAAAGACTAAGAGCCTGAACATTAAAGCTCTAAAGATTGGGGATTCCCAATGCTATTTACCCTTTAATAGCTTCTTGTTTTCTGGTTCTATGGGTTACTATGAATTGATCAAACAATGTACGGTGTAAGAGTCAACATTAGCTCACACATTTTTTCACATTTTATCAATTGGTCAGGCGATATGTGATGTGTCAAGGCTAAAAATGATCTAGCACTAAACGTTTAACATAATTATGGTATCATACAGATAATATGACATAATATCAACTACTGATTTATTGTGTGAGGGTGATTATGTGCTAACATTAATAGCTAATATTATTTTACGTAACTGTCTGATATCACTAAAGTACAACGTCTGATGCTAGATCATTTCTATTATCATGTCCAACTACAACATTAGCACACAACTTATTAGGTCACGATGTAGTAGAATGAATCCGGGTATATGATGGTAGTTAGGAAGAACAGATAAGTTTGTATTAGGTCACGTTATGGATTTGATTTTAAAATATTTTTGAATAATAGTATTATTTTAGCATAAGAAATCTAAAGTATAGGTGTGAAATAAAAAAATAAATAAATAAATTTCAAGTGCTAAGTGAGTAAACTTATAAGGTATAATAATGTTTGTAAAATTACAAAGATTAAGAAAAAAGATTTCACTTTTCCCAAAAAGGAAAAAAAAAAGCTAATTTAAATCGCGTAGCTAATTTGCATTGTTGGCATAAGGGTTAATTTCACAAATCGTCCTCAACCTTTTAGTTTAGTCTCGATTTCATCTCCAATCTTTATTTTGTCACCCCATAGCCCCCAACCTTTGATGAATATGCACAAATCGTCTCTTTTTACACTATTCCACCAAATTTTTAACAAAATGATGATTATACCCTCCTTAAACCTTTTAAATTTTTTTTTAAAAAGTTTGAAAATAATAAAAAACTTAAAAACCACCCCACCCCACCCCACTCGGCCCGAAGTCCGGCAGCTGGAGTTGCTGCTCTGGCAGCACAAATGTTGCCGCTGCCATTTTCAGCAGCATTTGCTGCCAAAATGGGGGGGAGAATCCCCCCATTTCGCTGTCATTTGACAGCGAAATTGGGGGATTCTCCTCCCCCATTTTGGCTGCTCCGGCAGCACAAATACTGCAGAAAATTACAGCAATTTTGCTGCCATTTCCGGCAACATTTGTAGCCAAAATGGGGAAAGAATCCCCTCCATTCGCGCTACTCCGGCAGCACAAATGCTGCCAGAAATGACAGCAAATTGCTGCCATTTCCGACAGCATTTGTTGCCTCTCCCCCCATTTTTGCTGCTCCGTCAGCACAAATGTTGTCGGAAATGGCAGCACTGGCAGCATTTGTGCTGCCGGAGCAGAACAAATAGGGGGATTCTCCCCCATTTTGGCAGCAAATGCTGTCTAGCAGCCAAAATGGGGGATTCTCTAGCCTATTTTGGCAGCAAATGCTGCCAGAAATTGCATTTTGCTGTCATTTCCTGCAGCATTTGTGCTACCGAAGCAGCAACTTCGGTAGCCGGCCAGTTCCGACCGAAGGGGGGAGGGGGAGGGGGAGGGGGTCGGGGGTGGGGTGGTTTTTAAATTTTTTATTATTTTCAAACTTTTTTTAATAAAATTTAAAATATTTAAAGGGGTATAATCGTCTTTTTGTTAAAATTTTGGTGAAATAGTATAAAAAGAGACGATTTGTGTATATTTATTAAAAGTTGGAGGCTGTAGGGTGATAAAACAAAGGTTATGAATGAAATCGAAATTAAACTGAAAGGTTAGGGACGATTTGTGAAATTAACCCTTGGCAAAATAACAAAACGAAATGTTTCCAGTAAACGCAATAAATTCAAGAAGGCCCGACTGTGGAGAAAGCACGTTTCAAATTTACCCCAAAATTTGTGTGGAAAAAAACAAATACAGCAACCAATGGCCCATGCAGGTCTCGAACCTGCGACCTTCGCGTTATTAGCACGACGCTCTAACCAACTGAGCTAATAGGCCAATTGACTGTTGCAGTTATATATTCTAATTATATCTAGTATAAACTTTTCGTAACCTGAAATATGTACCTAAAGCTATAACAATAATAATAATTTAATAGCATTTTTATTAAAAATATTATTATTCTGATTCTCAAAAACAAAAAACAAAAAAATTACTATTCTGATGGAAATTTTAAGAGCATGTTTCTATCACTTTTCTTCACATTTTCAAATAAGTGAATAAACTAGTTCACTTGATTTTGGACGCAAAATATGAATTTCAATTTTAACTGAGCAGCAATTTTAAGTTCAATCTCCTTTCACCTTTTTATTGTTGAAAATATAAATGATCACATTTAATCAAATTTTAGAGGTACTTTACATGACATTAGTACTTTCCCTCACGTGTTTATACTATGTATCTAATGGCAGAGATTTGTTCACAGTCTAAATCAACAGTAGATTAAGTTCTTTCTTACCCACATTATGCCATGTTCTTTCTTATCAGTGGATGAAGTGACAAAATAAAGAAGAGACATACCATAGTGAAGGTATATAAGCAGCTGTTTGATTCTCATTATTCACATTGGATTATGATGAGGTGAAAGGAGTGGAGTAGATTTAATAAGAGTTTGATTTGTAGTTACAGATGAGTAGTTGTCAAATCGTTGGTCAAATCAGTGACAGGTGAAATTATAATGTATTTTGAAAAAAAAAATTAAACAAGCACTTAATTTTCTATCGAATCACATCATGTGACTAACATGATAAAGAAACCTACCGCTCGTATTAGAAAATATACGTATTATATGTATGTATGGATAATGCAATGAAGTAATCACAAGTTCGAAAAACAATGGGCGTGTCGTTGAAAGGGAAGATTCCAAACCTATGGGCGCCGGCCCTCCATGCAATGCATACTGCACATTTTATGCGTCCCTATATGTATTCAACTCACTTGCGTGTTTATGCTATGGAATGGACCAAATTTCATTAGAGAAAGGAGGAAAAAAATCGAGAGAACCTTCTACTTTGGATAATATCTACTCACCTATTACAAGAGTGGTCCTAGAGAGCTTTATAGTATAACATTGATTTTTTGAGAAAATATGTACGTAAGAATGTAAAGATTGTTAAAATGTGTGAAAATTTGTTTTGTTTCTTTTTTTTTTTATAAAAAATATTTAGTTGACATTGACTGACTTTAATTAAGATAAAATCCCTCAAACCAAACTCTAAATGACAATGGCCTAAGTTGAGACTTAAGGACTCATTCTTCAGCGCATAGATAATCCTTTGGTTGATGTCGATGCTAAAGTCGTGAGTGGTTAAATGAGACTGGTAAGATTGAGAATACGATATCTACACCGACTCCTCACTCAAGTCAATATTCTTTATGCCTATCCATCTCCTTAAGGATTCACTACTTGATAGATATATCTCTTGGTTGATTAAGAATCTACATTTGAGGGCCTAAATTAAAAAAAGAAAAAAAAAACTAGGGTCTTTAAATCTATATGTGAATTCTTAATTTGGTTATTAAGGACGGAGTATGTCCTCTTGGAATACGAGAAATTTTTTCAATAGATAGAGAGTTAAAAGAACGAAAGCTCAATTATCAGCGTCAATCTAGTACCATATGGTATGGGGTCATATGACTATGTGACGTGTATCAAGATACGCTATATGGGAAACCACAACCATGCCACATAACCATATAGTAACGTATGGTGTCATACATATAATGTTAGAATATTTTTGCTCAATCTCAGTTACAGAGGGCATATCGCCCATACTAATGATTAGGATTAGAGAGGCAAGAAATGAATACTCTTTCACAAACTCAACTAGTTAATGGCATCACATGAAGGTCTCGATAGTTGCTCAACCTATTAAAGTTTAATTTTTTTTATTTGGGTTATTTTTACGAAATCGTTATGAGTTAACTATCGCTTTTAAGTGTTTTGACTAGAGGTGTTAATCTCTCAGACGTGTGCTCTTCCGATCTCACAACACATTAAGAAATACTTTTGACTAGTCAGTATAACTTAAAAGTTTAAATTTTAATTTAATAATACTATTCACTCAATAATATTCAAATCGGTATAACGATAACGAAATCGTTATCAGTTAATTATCAGTTTTAGCTGTTTGATTAATAGAGGTATTCATTTCTAAATACTTGTAAATACCACTCAAAACATATTAAGAAATGTTTATAATTTGTCAGCATAACTTAGAAATTCAAATTTTAATTCAACATGGCTTTTTACTCAATAATATTTAAATCGTTATAACGACTACGAAATCGTTATGAATTAATTATCCATTTTTAGTGTGTGGTTAGGGGTATTCAAATTTAAATACTAGCCAATATAACTCACAATACAATAAGAAATGCTTATAATTTGTCAGTGAACTTAGAAGTTCAAATTTTAATTCAACGACGTTATTTACTCAATAATATTTAAATTGTTATAACGATTGCAGAATCATTATGAATTAATTATCCATTTTAAATGTTTGATTATAGTATTCATCGCTAAATACTAGTCAATTCCACTCACAACACATTAAGAAATGTTTATAATTTGTCAGTATAACTTAGATCTCCAAATTTTACTTTAACGACGTTAGTCAATCAATAATATTCAAATCGTTAAGAGTGAATTATCCATTTTAGATGTTTGATTAGATATGTTCATATCTAAATACTACTCAATACCACTCACAACACATTAAGAAATGTTTAAAATTTGTTAGTATAAGTTAAAAGTTCAAATTTTATTTTAATAACATTATTCATTAAATAATATTCAAATCATTATGAGTTGATAATCGTTTTCATGTGTTTGATTGGAGGTGTTCATCTCTAAATACTAGTCAATAAACTCACAACACATTAAGACATACTTTCGACTTGTCAGTATAACTTAGGAGTTCAATTTTTTATCTAATAATAATATCTATTTTTTATTTAAATAAAATCTAAGTCATATATTAATCCAAAAGAAATGGTACCCACAACAGGGGGTAACCTCCCTGTACAGCAAACAAAAGGAAAGGAAAGCAACAGAGAAACATAATCAAAGAAAGGAGCAGAGAAGCAAACCTGGTAGCAGAAGAGAATGAACAAATTTTCTAAGAAATCTCAACACCCAATGTTGTGCAGCCACGTGGCAGTTTGAGCTCCGTAAAGAGTGAGGTGATGTTTTCATAGCCGGACCGAGAGAAGGAATGCACTCATCCAAACATCAAGACACATTATCAAAAAGCCCCTATCGGATAGGTTCTTCACAACATGGAAACCCTCCCACAGCCGAGGCCCGGACGATGGACCACTGCCGGAATGAAGACAAAAATCAACTTTTCTTCTCCTTTCACCCACAATATTCATTGATTTCAGTTCCCTTCAACGTGTGTTCAAACTAAAATCAGTGTGATGTTCCGCCATTCCTTCTTCTTGCCAGAGACAAAGCCAGACAAATTTTAATTTAATGACACTATTCACTCAAAATTTTTAATTTAATGACACTATTCACTCATAAATATTTAAATCGTTATAACAAAATCATTATCAGCTACTTATCAATTGTAGGTGTTAATTAGTGGTGTTCACCTCTAAGTACTAGTCAATACAACTCACAACACATTAAAAAATGTTTATAATTTGTCAGTAAAACTTTTATGTTCAAATTTTACTTTAACGACGCTATTCACTCAATAATATTAAAATTGTTATAACGATTACGAAATCATTACGAGTGAGTTATTCATTTTAGGTGTTTGATTAGAAGTGTTAATCTCCAAATACAGGTCAATATCACTCATAATATATTAAGAAATGTTTATAATTTGTCAGTACAATTTAAAAGTTCAAATTTAATATAATAACAACATTCATTCAATAATATTCAAATTATTAATAATGATTATGAAATCGTTATTAGTTAATTATTGCGTTTAGGTGTTTGATTGGCGGTGTTTACCCTTAAACACTAATACAACTCACAACACATTAAGAAATACTTCTAACTTGTCAGTATAATTCAAATTTTAATTTAGGATACTATTCACTGAGTAATATCCAAATCGTTATAATGATTACAAAATCGTTACGAGTGAATTATTTATTTTTTGTGTTTGATTAGAGGTATTTATATCTAAATACTAGTTATAATTTGTCAGTATAACTTAGAAGTTTAAATCTTAATTTAATGATAATATTCATTCAATAATACTCAAATTGTTATAACGATTCCAAAATCGTTATTAGTTAATTATCGCTTTTAGGTATTTGATTAGAGATGTACGTTTACCCTTAAATGCTAGTCAGTACGACTCACAAGACATTAATAAATACTTCTAACTTGTCAGTATAATTTAGAAGTTCAAATTTTAATTTAAGGATACTATTATTTGAATAATATTCAAATCATTATAACGATAACGAAATCGTTATCAGTTAGTTATCAATTTTTGACGTTTGATTAGATGTGTTCTTCTTTAAATACTAGTCAATAGCACTCACAACATATTAAGAAATGTTTATAATATATCAGTATAACTTAAAAGTTCAAATTTTAATTTAACGAGGATATTCAATCAATACTATTTAAATTGTTATAACGATTATGAAACCGTTACGAGTTAATTATCCATTTTAGGTGTTTGATTAGATGTGTTCATTTGTAAATACTAGTCAATACCACTCACAACATATTAACAAATATTTATAATTTGTCAATATAACTTAGAACTTCAAATTTTAATTTAACAAGACTATTCACTCAATAATATTTAAATCGTTATAATGATTACCAAATCATTATGAGTTAATTATTCATTTTAGGTATTTGGTTAGAGGTGTTCATCTTTAAATACTAATTAATATCACTCACAACACATTAAAAAATATTTATAATTTATCAGTATAACTTAGATGTTTAAATTTTAATTTAGAGACGTTACTCACTCAATATTACTTAAATCATTATAACGATTAGGAAACGTTATGAGTTAATTATCCATTTTAGGTGTTTAATTTGAGGTTTTTATCTCTAGATATTAGTCAATATCACTTGTAATATGTTAAGAAATGTTTATAATTTGTCGATATAATTTAGAAAATCAAATTTTAATTTTATGACATTATTCATTCAATAATATTCAAATCGTTATGAGTTAATTATCGCTTTGTGTTTGATTGGAGGTGTTCATCTCTAAATACTAATTAATACGATTCACAACACATTACGAAATATTTCTGTCTTGTTAGTATAACTTAGAAGTTCAAATTTCAATTTAATGACACTATTCATTTAATAATGTTCAAATTATTATAGTAATTACGAAATCGTTATGAGTTAATTATCGCTTTTAAGTGTTTGATTAGAGGTTTTCATCTCTAAGTACTAGTCAATATCACTCAAAACACGTTAAGAAATGTTTATAATTTGTCAATATAACTTAGATGTTCAAATTTTACTTTAACGACGCTATTCACTCAATAATTTTCAAATCGTTATAACGATTACAAAATCGTTACGAGTGAAACATCTATTATAGGTGCTTGATTATAGGTGATCATCTCTAAATATTAGTCAATATCACTCACAGCACATTAAAAATGTTTATAATTTGTCAGTATGACTTAGAAGTTCAAATTTTAATTTAATGACAATATTCATTCAATAATATTCCAATCGTTATGACGATTACGAAACCGTTATGAGTTAATTATCGCTTTTAGGTGTTTGATTGGATGTGTTTATTTCTAAATACTAGTCAATACGCTAATTATGAGTTAATTATCGCTAGAAAAACGATTACGTAATTGTTATGAGTTAATTATCGCTTTTATGTGTTTAGTTAGAGGTGTTCAACTCTAAATACTAGTCAATACGACTCAAAAATACTAGTCAATACGACTAGTATTGACTAGTATTTTTGAGTTGAACACCTCTAATTTAGAGGTGTTCAACTCACATTAAGAAATACTTTTGTCTTGTCGGTATAATTTAAAAGTTCAAATTTTAATTTAATGATATTATTCACTCAATAATATTCAAATTATTATCACGATTTCTAAATCGTTGAGTTAATATTGCTTTTAGATGTTTGATTAGATGTTTTTCATCTTTAAGTACTAGTCAATACAACTTACAACACATTAAAAAATATTTATAATTTGTCAGTATAATGTAGATGTTCTAATTTTACTTTAACGACGTTATTCACTCAATAATATTCAAATCGTTATAACGATTACGAAATCGTTGTGAGTTAATTATCGTTATTTACTCAATAATATTCAAATAGTTATATGAGTGTATGTGTGTTTGTAGAATTTGAAACAAAATAGAGAAGTGCCGAGACAATCTTCATCAATTAATGAGGGTTTTTTCCAAAATATATAATCAACATGCATTAATTGCTAGGTAACAATAATCTCAAAAACCTATATGCAATTTGAGGGTTCTTATAATTCTACAGATTCCTTTTTCCAAAGTTGTAGCCAAGGATGGAGCTTCTTCCACCAGACCACAAGAGCAGTGGTTTAGACTGTAGTAATACAAAATTCTTGATGATTTGCTACTACCTTATGTATAGATCATCCAATACAAATCAATTACATTCATTACCCCATCCACATTCTTCATCTGTATATTTTTAAAGTCAGTTTGTTACTAAATTTTAAATTCATCAGCCTCTTAACATCTGCCAATTGAAAAAAGCATAGAATGTCATTAATGAATAGAAATATATAAAGTATTAATCCAATTTAGTTGCAAAATAATAAAAAGTAATGTATGTTATAAATTGTAAATTATATGAGTAGAACCTGTATTTGGGATGAAGATATATATACTCACTACTACCTATCAGCTAGAAGTCATCTAGCAATTAAGTGATCAGGTCTATTGAAATTGCAGTGTATGATTATATTGGATAGATTAGCAGACAACGAAAAAATACAACGGATCTAGAAATTCAATGAACCTACAATGCATCTAGAAATTTAATGAACCTATCAAATTATCACAATAAACTCCTATCTCAAAACTTTTGAAGATAATAGATCAAATTCTAATAGAATTTAAGAAAGCAGCAAGCAAAAAATGAAATAAGAAATAAAGGAGGATATTAATATTGCTTCAGATGAGTGATTAATCTAAACATATTTCAAGAAGAGAGTGTTTTCTCCATGTTGCAAAACGTTGTGTTACTTGAGGTTGTCCTCATTCCTATTCTCACGCCGGTAGAAGAGCATACAACATTCATTCAAAACCCCACAATTTAGACACAAACGTCGTACTCAATCAAAACACTACAATTTTAATACAAGAAACTCAATTAGCGAAGCACAAAAAATTATGAAGAATATAGGATGATCTATTTAGTCCGTAAAAAAATATATGTATTCGATTAAAAAAACAGAATTATTATTTTTGATTTAAACTTTAAAATGATAGAAAATAAATCAGTAGAACACAAACAAATAAAAAAAGAAAAAAATAAAATAGAGAAAAATAAATGACAATATGATATTCATATTCAAGAATCGAGAGGAAATTATTCAAATCTTTGATTCAAAATATGATGAAAGGATAACAGAGATACATCCAGAGAGAGAAAGGGAATCGAGAGGAAATGATTCAAATTTTCGATTCAAAATATGAGAATTCAGATTTTCGATTCAAAATATGATATGAGGATAAAGGATATACAGCTAGACAAAGAAAAAGATATGGCAAAGATAAAAAAATCGGAAACTGAAATAATATTAAGAAAAATAAGAAAAGGTGGCGTCATAAATGATGTCACTAGTAATATTATAACTCGTGGCGGTAACGATGGCAACGGGGCGGGTATACCTTCCCCCGCCCCCGCCCCCGCCCCGTTAAGGAAATCCCTACCCCGTACCCGCCCCGTACCCTATTGAATTGGGTATCGAGGGGGGATGTTCGAGGCGGGTACAAACCCGTTACCCGCCCCGTTAAGGAGAAAATACTTAAAAAAAAAATGGTGCGGCGCGGAGGCGGTGTTTTTGGAATTGGGTGGACTAGGAGATACTTGAAGTTGAAGTGTTCGAGTTGGACAAAGACAAAGACGAGAGGAGGGGAGTTTTGATTTAGGGACAGAGTTTAGTTTGTCTTTGAATTATTTTTTTATTTTAAGAAAACTCAAAATTTGAATATGAATTAATTATTAAGGTTAGTTAAAAATTCAACAAAAAAGGTATTAGTCGGGATGGTTAAAGTTTATTATTTTTATCTTGGGTATTTGGGGTCAAACCCTCGCCAACTCACTACTTAGCTTTAAATTTTTTTTAAAAAATATAAAAAAAATAAATTGGGTATCGGGTTGAAGTGGCCATTACCCGACCCCGACCCCGACCCGATAAGATTTCGGGGCCAAATCCTACCCCGGGCCAAATCCTTCACCCCGTACCCGCCACAATACTTAACGGGGCGAGTACTCGTGGGTATCGGTACCCGTCCCGTTGCCATCCCTACGTGGCGGGTAAAACTGTGTTAGAAAAATTTCTTTTATTTTTATTATTATTATTATTATTGTTGTTGTTGTTGTTGTTGTTGTTGTTGCTTTGAAACAAAAGGAGTGAAAGGGAGAAGTACATGAGATTCGAACTTAAGAACTCCCAATAAATGGTCAAGCCTTTAACTAACCCTTTAATCCCTCCCTCGTCCATACTAAACCAACCACTTTATCGCTATGTGTGCAAGCAATACTTCATTTGCAACAAATGACATATAATTGATTCCTCACTCAAAACTTACATCAACCATCTCCATATCAAGAAGAAAGCTTCTCAGCTCAAGCAAGCCTTCCACATATCTGCATCCCGACCTCGAAGTCAAATCATACTCATTTTTATAAAGCTTAATAACATTAGTGTGACTCAACTTGATTCTCTTATACATAACATCATTCAATTCCAAACTCCAATTGAAGTCGGACTAAGGTCACTTTTATCTATATATAAGAAAATGAGAAGTGATTTCAGTATCTTTTTCCCGCTTAAAAAGGTACTGGAATCCCTTATATATATATATATTTTATTTTTTTAGTTTTTAAACTTTTTAATTTAAATAGTAGTTGTAACTACCAACTTTTCACCCTTATCCAACCCACTTTTCACGTTTATCTAATAATTGTAGATATTTTATTTATTTTGTTTTTTCTCATATTTTCTATTTAAGAATATTTTTTATTTTCCATGTGACTTTTACTATTCCCTCCCATGTCATTCATTCTTGTCTACCCACTTTTCACCTTTATTCAACAATTGTAGATATTTTATTTACTTTGTTTTACTCATATTTTCTATTTAAGAATATTTTTTATGTTCCATGTGAGTTTTAATATTCCCCCGCGTTATTTTTTCTTTTCTTCCCATGTATTTCTTGTAACACCCCGCAAAATTTTAACAATGAAGTAAGCAAAATGATAATAATTTGATAATAATGGGAAACTACTTGAATTTCAAGGATTTCATGATTATGGCTCAATTGAACGCCAAAATGTAGAAATCATATCGAATCGCAAAGTTGTAAGATTGCCATTCAATTGAATAACGAAAATTGAAATAGGACAATGTGATTGTATTTAAATTGCTACTCAAATGAATATTGGTAACATAATTGATATTTGAACAATGAATTGGAAGGTGACTATTGACATTGCATTAATAAGGATTGACTGACCGCATAAGGTTGCGGTATTGAATAACAACGTAAATTTGTATTAATACGTCACAAGACTCAAAGATTGTTACTCGAGAAATGCCTAAAGATAAGAACGTGATCGTTGATTAGTATGACGTGAAATGCAACAGCCGAATTGTAAACCCTATTAAGTTGGAGGTCTTGAAAAACATAGATCAAAGTACTATGACTTAATTGTAAGACTACTTAAGGAATAAGGACTGTCCGAGCAATTTGGCGCCTAGTGTACGGCGCCATATCGCGCCACATGTCACATTCTGACGGGTGGATCTCAAAGGTTTATTAAAAACCATTTAAATTCAGATAGATCTACCATATATAAATAGGGAAGGAAAGGATGGAAATTTCACAAGCAACCCGACCATCCTAAGACTCCCCCATCCGACGTCTCCCTCCCTCTTTCCCTCTCCACATCCTTTGGCTCATGATCTTGTTTCTTGAGCTCTTTTTTGAGCTCTTCATAATATAACCATATACATCTATATAGGAAAATTCGTCCAAAACCACTAAAGGGTAAAAAGCAACCCTTAAAACCTATCAAACCTTAAGTGTTATACTTGAAAATGACCCCTCATCATATATATAATGAATACGACTTGAAATGTCACTTTGATCGAGGAAAATGAAGATTCTGAAGGCATTTGTCAACAACTCAAAGAATTTTTGGAAAAATTAAGTTAAAGAGGTAAGTAATTATAATATTTTGATTCCCTTTTTACATACATAAAGTTTTGATAAGATAAGCGTGTATTTTGATTGATGATTTTCATGAGACAAACATGGATTTTGATGCGTTATTATTGAAAGAAATATTGGTTTATTGTATTTGTATCGCTAGTCATTGCTCTACCCGTTTTGTATTGAATTGCTTTGAATTGTTTCCTACACTATGACCTATCCAATGATCTCGGGATATGAAATATTAGTGTGGTGTTTGCTTTGAATTGGAACTTCGGTAAGGGTCAGCTGGGGTTTATTGTGGATCCACTTAATTGTACATGGCCATGATTGAATTGATATAAATCTTGCGCGTACCACGAGTAGTAGTTTAACTAATGATAGAGCCCTTTTGTGCATTGAAAAGCTTTGTACATGCAATAATTTTCTTAAAAATGAATTTTACAAGTGAAAGTGGGATCAAAAGGTTGTGTTACTCACTGAATACTTCATACTCACTCCTCCTTTTACAATAATTTTTGTAGATGATTGAAGATATGTTATTGGAAAAGTAAGGCAAGCCATGAGTTGGAACATGCTTGCGAAGAGGAGTAGAGCTGTGCATGTAGTGAAAATCTGTCTTTGAGTCGAATACGAAAGCAATTATGAATTTAATACCCTTTTGTGTTAATGAGTATGTCCACCTCTCTATAAATATATTTCTAGTAATTGAAAATTTACCTTTCAGTATGATAGCTTTCCAATGATTTGTCTTAATCAGATTATTTTTGCTTGCGTTGATAATCAATAAGATATTTCTATTGAGATAATTTGTTGTATTCTTTGCATTTTATTGAAAAATCTAGTTTCAATAATTCTTTAAATTTTGACAACTTACTAATTCAATAAATTAATTTTATAGATTGTTGATTTGCTAGTTTAAGTAACAAGTTTTATTTTGTTAAACTCTACAAGGCAAATATACTTTGTTTGTTTTATACGTCCCGTCCCCGCTATCTGTATTAAAGTTTCCGCTACAGAATGTGTTAATCAATATAAGATGATCGAAAATATTGTAAAATTAGCGAGGCGTGACATTTCTACTACTTACAACCAGATTTAAATGTGTTGTCATACTGCCTACAAGCAGATTTAAATGTATTGTGTGTATGAATTTTTAACTTTCAAAACATTTCTTTTCTCGGCTCGTGCGTTTTCATTTATATATATGTCAGCATAAGTTGTAAACCCTCATTATTCCACTTTTAAATGCCAATTCAATTATATTATTATTTTTTCATTTTTAAAATTTTTTAATTTGGTTAGTAGTGGTGACTAGCCACTATTCCCCAAAAAAACTACCCACTACTCACATTTACCTAACGGTTATAATAAATAATAATTATAATGACAATATAATTACTCTATTAAATATTAATAATGATATATATTTCTTGAACATGACAATTAATTGATATATGACATTTATAGCACTAAGAGATATATAGCAGACCAATTAGAAGCAAAATTCAAACTGCCTAATGGGAATAATATGTTGATATAAGTTTAAAAATATATAATAAGAATATAGGTTAAACCACCAAACTTTGTATATTATCTTTTTTTTTTCTTTTTTAGAACCCTAAGTTTCATCATAGAAATTCCAAGCTTTTGATCAATATGGGATTAAGAAACAATTATTGAATGATATGTGTTTGAGACATTTCTTTTCTTAAAGTTTTCTTGGTCGGAATCTCTTTAATGTTGTAAAATGATACAATTTTTCTATACATTATTTTTTATTTTATTTTTATAAGAAATATGTAACTCACGATAATATATGAACAAGGACCGATACAGTATTTTTGAATCAATTGAAATCTTACACCTTGCATCGTTAAGCACGATCTATACTTTTGTATTTACGATAGGTTTGAATCAACATTGGAGAATTACTGTTCTTGGTTTAACACTGTAGCTGGGTGAGGTGGGAGAAATGGGTCGAAAATTTTCCTTTTATACGAAAATAGATATTTTTATATAATAAATAATAACTAATTCACTTTGTAAAAGTAGAAATATAACACAGTTAATATAAAGATTTAGCGAATTCAGCATAAAGTCTGCAATAAATAATATAGCGAAAATATAATTCACTTGAAATACACAAATTTGTTATATAGTGCAAACATGCTTAATTAGTTAAAATTATTACATGACAATAACATAGCTATCTCTGATTATTGAAATAATTTATTACCGTATCATTATTTATTTAATCACTTATTATTTCCCATAAATCGCACAGGAGATAGACTAGTTTATTTAGAAAAATTATAGAAGGAGACATTTGAATCATAGTTCCAATACCGTGGGCGGTTCATGATATGATATGCGTACTGTGAACTTTATCCTTAAATCCAATTGAAGATAGAGAGGGGCCTCAAAAACGCGCATTCTTCAAAGGAAAATGGGCGAATTTTCCTAACTTTTGCAAAATATCTTCCCCAGTCTGCTCAAATCATTTTCCTATTAAATATAAACAGTTACCATTCCCAATATTCTCACTTTGAATTTATTTATAATTAGTTTTATTTATAAGTAAAAGTAATGATTGTCTTTTTTTTGACACGGGTAAATATTTAAACTTGCTGCATGATATTAATAGAATGTGTATTTCAAATCATTGTAAGGTGTCGATTGTGATATTTACCACGTGTCTAATAAAGTATAATGATTGCTTTTATTTATGAGCGGAACAAATTATAAATAATACCAAACATACTGATATTTGTTAAAGTAAGAAGATATAATAATTAGCCATGCATGTTTGTAAACTCATTCTAGTTTTAAATAAAAAAATTAGTAAAACTAATTACGCCAATATATTTTATAGGACCCGCATATACGGTACATTTTCACCTTCCAACTAAACTTATTTTCTCTCTCTATTTCTCATTAATATCAGTGTGTAGATGTAAGATTTTGATCTCTGGCGGGATTTGAGTTCCGTATGATCTCCCGCTGGATAGACATCTGTCGACATAATCTTCTTGCGGGAGATCGGGACTAGTACATTTGGTATAATTTTTCACACAATTTTAAAGAATGGTTATCATTCTGTAATTATTACTTATGGAGTAGTATATCAAGTAAATAATTTTTTAAGAGGACAACTGTCTTGTCATCTAAGCAGATTAGCATTCGCTTTCTAACTCAAACACGACACCCATTGCGATTATGGGTAATTTAATATTCGGTTTTTCTGTAGAGCCAATGGCACAACTCATTAACGCATTGGTTTGAAGAAAAGGTAATAAAAATGCTCCCATAAAAAACACATTACTCTATAAGTTGAGTTTACTCTACGTAATATCTACTCAGCTTGATGTAACATCTTAGAAAGATTTATGCACAAATTTCGCCATTTTTCACATTATTTTCCAACAATATCAGCCTCCTTTTTTCACAGAAAAGAAGTTTGTTGGGTGTCCCCATCTAATTTCACTGCATCCACAAATTTTTTTCCTTTTTCTTTCCCCTTCTTTGAGACTATTGCTGGCTACAAGTTGGAATCATAAAGACCAACCAACATACTGAGTTGAACGAAATTAAGTGAAGACATCAAAATATAGTACGTAGTGGTCTATTTTATTTAGTTCAGGTACCAAATATGTTACAAATTTATTTATGTCCGTTAATTATATTTATACTGGATAGCTGTGCGGGTAAAAATCGCGCTTCATCTTAAGCAAAAAGGCAGCAGCCCCCCTTGCCTCTGTGCAGGGTGTCCATCCTATTTTAGTTTTTATGAAAAGATTTTTCAAAGAATGTAGTAAATACATAGTCAGATATATGTTATTTGGATCTAGGTATCCGATATTATAATTATTACACACATATTTTCTGTTAAATATTTTATTATATAAACGTTTTTAGCCCAATTTATTGAAATTTTCTAAGAAGATAGATAAGACTCCTTAAACTCATTTTTAAGGAGCCTTATTCTCACGTGGCGTGAATCTAACAAAAGCAGTCTCTGTAGAAGGACTCTAATTTCTTGGTTAGAACAAAGAAATATACTTTACATATAACAATTAATAAAAATATTTCATTTCATTTTGAAGTACCTTTTTTTTTTTTTTAAATATTACATAGGGATAGTAAAGGGAGGGGATTTGAACTGTTGACTAAGAGTTTGGAAAACAATTAGGGTGTTACTAGACCACATAGATCTTGGCATTTTGAAGTACTTAAAACTTAACATAGGTATATATAACTTTAAGCATAATGATCTCTCACCATATATCTAATGAGATTATTATTATCCGGTTAAATCCATACAAAACAAGAGTTTATAGGATAACCCATGTGTTGTCTTGTAATCTCCAAACCTTATCCAAATGATGAAACTAGAAGATTACAATCTCCAACTAACCAAATTTTGCCCAAAAAAATTAATGAACGGTAATATAGGGCTTTGTATCCACAAACAACTCTTCTCACAAAAACATCAAAATCGCTAAACAAATCCTATGATTATGCCAATAGTCGCTCCCCCAGCCACAAGATACCAATCCCTAAATACACATGTTATTATCCAAATTATTTATCATACTCTGATGAAATTATCAGTTAGTGGATTATTATCCAAACCTTAATTGTCGGATTTGTGAAGATTAAAAATCTCTTGAAATTTGCAGAAAAAAGTTTTGGATAATGACAATTATATCCACTGAAGAACAGTTAGACCCCTCCTCCTCTCCACATTTTTCTTTTATATATAAAGCCCATTTAACCCTTTTTTCTATTCTCCTCTTTCCCATTAAAAGCTTCAAGAAGACAAAACCGAAAGGCCCCTCTTAACGAGTCTTTCTCAACCACCAAATTTTTATTGTCTCACAGGAACATAAATTTCTGTTATTATTTCACTTTTTCTTGAGGTTATACATTTTGTGGGTTTTGAGAATATATATATATATATAATTTTTGGGACTTTCTTGGGCTTCATTTCTTGTACCTTTTGTGAGCCTTGGTTTTCTTGATTCAGTCATCCGATATAGGGTTCCTGCTCTACAGAGAGAGGAGAAATACCTCTGTCTTGTCAGTATAACTTAGAAGTTTAAAATTTAATTTAATAACACTATTCACTCAATAATATTCAAATTATTATGGCGATTACGAAATCGCTACAAGTTAATTATCGTTTTTAGGCATTTGATTAAAGGTTTTCATCTCTAAGTAGTATACTAGTCAATATCACTCAGAACACGTTAAGAAATGTTTATAATATATCAATATAACTTAGATGTTGAAATTTTATTTTAACGACGCTATTCACTAAATAACATTTAAATTGTTATAAGAATTACGAAATCATTATAAGTGAAATATCTATTTTAGGTGTTTGATTATATGTGATTATCTCTAAATACTAATTAATATCACTCACAACACATTAAGAAATGTTTATAATCTGTCAATATAACTTAGAAGTTCAAATTTTAATTTAATGACAATATTCATTCAATAATATTCCAATTATTATGAAGATTATGAAATTATTATGAGTTAATTATCTCTTTTATTTGTTTATTGGATGTGTTTATCTCTAAATACTAGTCAATACAATTCAAATTAGATTAAGAAATGCTTCTGACTTGTCAAGACAATTTAGAAGTTCAAATTTTAATTTAATGATACTATTCACTCAATAATATTCAAATCATTATAACGATAACGAAATTGTTATCAGTTAATTATCAATTTTAGGCGTTTGGTTAGAGGTACTCATCTCTAAATATTAGTTAATACTGTTCACAACAAATTAAAAAATATTCATAATTTATCAGTATAACTTAGAAGTTTAAATTTTAATTTGATGATATTATTCATTCAATAATATTCAAATCGTTATACTGATTACGAAATTATTAAGAGTTAACTATAGATTTTATGTGTTTGATTGGAAGTGTTCATCTCTAAATACTAGTTAATACGGCTCACAAGACATTAAGAAATACTTTTGTCTTGTCAGTATAATTTAGAAATTCAAATTTTAATTTAATGACAATATTAATTTAATAGTATTCAAATTGTTATAACGATTATGAAATCGTTATGAGTTAATTATTGCTTTTAGGTGTTTGATTAGATGTTTTCACCTCTAAGTACTAGTCAATATCACTCACAACACATTAAGAAATGTTTATAATTGGTTAGTATAAGTTAGACATTCAAATTTTGCTTTAAGGGCGTTATTCACTCAATAATATTCAAATCGTTATATGTGTGTGTACATGTGTTTGTAAAATTTTAAACAAAAGATAGAAGTGCCGAGACAATCTTCATCAATTAATGATGGTTTTTTCCAAAATATATAATCAGCATTCATTAATTGCTAGGTAACAATAATCTCAAAAACCAAAAACTTAATATGACTTATTTTCAGAATGTATATAAAATTTGAAGGTTCTTTATCATCTAGGTATTCTAGATAAGATATAATAATTATTCCAGCCATCTTCTCATAATTCTACTGATTATAATGAATTTGTCCCTTTTCCAAAGTTGTAGCCAGGGATAGAGCTTCTTCCAGCAAACCCTAAGAGTAGTGGTTTAGACTGTAGTAATACAAAATTCTTGATGATTTGCTACTACTTTATGTATAGATCATCCAATACAAATCAACTACATCCATTACCTCATCCATATTCTTCATCTGTATATTTTTAAAGTTAGTTTGTTACTAAATTTTAAACTCATCAGCATCTTAACATCTGCCAATTGAAAAAAGCGGAGTGTCATTAATGAATAAAAATATACAAAGTATTAATCCAATTTAGTTGCAAAATAATAAAAAGTAATATATATGATAAATTGTGAACTATATGAGTAGAACATGTACTTAAGATGAAGATATATATACTCACTACTACCTACCAGCTAGAAGTCATCTAGCAATTAAGTGATCATGTCTATTGAAATTGCAGTATATGATTCTATTGGATAGATCAACAGACAAAGAAAAAATACAATGGATCTAGAAATTGAATGAACCTATCAAGTTAAAAGATACAACGCATCTAGAAATTTAATGAACTTATCAAATTATCACAACAAACCCCTATCTCAAAACTTTTGAAGATAAGTAATAGACCAAATTCTACTAGAAGTTAAGAAAGCAGCATGCAAAAAATGAAATAAGAACTAAAAGGAGGAAGATTAAGATTGCTTCAGATGAGTGATTAATCTAAACATATTTCAAAAAGAGGATGCTTTCTCCATGTTGCAAAACGATGTGTCATGCATGGGCGTCCCAATTCCTATTCTCATGCCAGTAGAATTGCATACAACATTCATTCAAAACCCCACAATTTGGACACAAACGTCACACTCAATCAAAACCTTACAATTTTAATACAAGAAACTCGATTAGCGAAGCACAAAAAATTATGAAGAATATAAGACGATCTGTTAATCCGTAAAAAATATATATTCGATTAAGCAACAGAATTATTATTTTTTATTCAAACTTCAAAATGATAGAACATAAATCAGTAGAACACAAAAAAAAAAAAAGAAAAAATAGAATGGAGAAAAAGAAATGACGATATGATATTCATATACAAGAAGCGAGCGGAAATTCTTCAAATCTTCGATTCAAAATATGATGAAAGGATAAGGGAGATGCATCCAGAGAGAGAAAGGGAATCGAGAGGAAATGATTCAGATTTTTGATTCAAAATATGATATGACGATAAGGGAGATATAGTTGGAGAAAGAAAAAGATATGGAGGAGATAAAAAAATCCAAAACTAAAATAATATTAAGAAAAATATGGCAGAATGGCGTCATAAGTGATGTCACAAGTAATCTTGTAGCGTGTGGCGGGAAAAACTGTGCTAGAAAAATTTCTTTTATTATTAATGTAACATCCCGCAAAAAATTATTTTTGACATGATAATTCTTTTACCAACAATTAGAATAAATACTTTAATTAGTCATTAATTGTAGTCCAAAACTAACCGTTCATTACGCAAATGAATTTGAAAATATGGGTCAAAATGTAATAATTAAATCACAAAAGAATAGACATGCTAGAGGCACTTGTTATTTTTCTAAATAATGGACTTGTTATAAAGCATGTGCTACTTTTACAATTAGTAAATAAGGCCCTTCTTGCCAAGTGTTAAGAGATGTCATTTTTATAAATAATAAATTTGATAGTGTTGCCAAGTATATAGGACACTTGGTAGTTTTATAATTACTTAACTTGATAATTTGCCAAATGTAGGGACATTTGTTAGTCTTGCAATTAGTGGATTCGAATGACCATTTAAATACAATTAATTCTTTACTTATATAAAAGGGCAAATAAATCAAAGCTCGCTTCACCCACACCTCCGACCACGCCTCCACATCCCTTTACCCCTATAAATATCTATTGTTCCCTATTTATAATATAAAGATCTAGTATATAATTAGAGATTGATTATTGAATGGTGAAGGTCAAATTAAAATGTGAGTAACGGTACTTTGATTCCCTTTCGTTTATTCATCACGTTTTCATAAAGATATGCTTGGATTTTGATGCATCGTTATGGAAAGAAAGATTGGCTCATTGCATTTGTATCACTAGTTAATGCTCTACCCGTTCTGAATTGCTTTGTGGAATATGACCTTGTTGTGTGGTTTTGGTCATTTTGAATTGTTTCCTGCACTATGGCCTATTCAATGATCCCGGGATAGGGAAAATTAGTATGGTGTCTGCTCTGAATTGGAACTTCAGTATGGGTCAACTGGGGTTCATTGTGGATCCACTTAATTGAATTGATATGAATCTGGCGCCCACCACGGGTAGTAGTTTAACTGGTGATAGGGCTCTTTGTGTAGCCAAAGGCTTTGTGAAATACATAGTTTTTTTTGAAAATGTATTTCTTAAATGAAAGGTGAATCAAAATATTTTGTTACTCACTAAGTATGTTGTACTCACCCCCCATTTCCTACAATTTTGTAGATAGTTGAAGGCCAGATAGTCAATGAGCAAGCCAAGGAATGGAGAATGCTTGTAGAGGGAAGTGGATTTTGCATATAGAAGGAATTGTGGAAAAATACAATTTGGCCCATCTATGTGGATATGTATATAAATGTGTGGCTTATCTTATGTAAACCAATGAACATATTGCTTGTACGTCCCGTCCCTGCTAGTTGTGTAAACGCTTCCGCTTTCGAATGTATTAGCATTTCAAGAAAATTGTTTAAATTGGCGGGGGCGTGACAATTAGTATATAGATTATTATTATTATTATTATTATTATTGTTGTTGTTGTTGTTGTTGTTGTTGTTGTTTTGATACAAAGAGAATGGAATGAGAGGTACATGATATTCGAACTCAAAAACTCCCAATAAATAGTTGAGTCTTTAACTCCTAAGTCAACCCCTTAATCCCTCCATAGTCCCTACTAAACCAACCACTTTACGCTATGCGTGCAAGCATTACTTCATTTACAACAAATGACACATAATTGATTCCTTACTCAAAACTTACATCAACTATCTCCATATCAAGAAGAAAGCTCCTCAGCTCGAGCATGCGTACCACGTACCTACATCTCGACCTAGAAGTCAAATCATACTCAATTCTATAAAACTCAATCACATTTGTGTGACTCAACTCGATTCAATTATACATAACATCATTCAATTCCGAACTCTAGCTGAAGTCGGACTAAAGTCACTTTTATTTATTTAGAAAAATTATAAAAGGAGACATTTGAATCAAAGTTCCACTACCGTGGGCGGTTCATGATATGATGATGCATACTGCGAACTTTATCCTTAAATCCAATTGAAGATAGAGAGGGGCCTAAAAAAAACGCGCATATCTCTGATATTTTTTCTTCAAAGGAAAATGGGTGAATTTTCCTAATTTTTGCAAAATATCTGCTCAAATCAACTTATTTTCTCTCTCTTATTCTCATTAAAATGAGTGTGCAAATGTAAGATTTTGATCTCTGGTGGGATTTGAGTTCCCTATGATAGTATGATCTCCCACTAGATAGACATTTGTTGATATAATCTTCTTACGGGAGATCGGGACTAGTACGTATGGTATAATTTTTCACACAATTTTACTGAATGGTTCCCATTTTGTAATTATTACTTATCGACTAGTATTTCAATTTAATAATTTTTTAACAGAAGAGTTGTCTCGTCATCTAAGCGGATTAGCATTCACCTTCTAACTCAAACACGACACCCATTGTGATTATGGGTTATCTAATACTCGGTTTTTCTGTAGAGCCAATGGCACAACTCAGTACCACATTGGTTTGAAGAAAAGGTAATAAAAATGCTCCCATAAAAAACACATTACTCTATAAGTTGAGTTTACGTAGTATCTTCTCAGCTTGATGCAACATCTCAGAAAGCTTTATGCACAATTTTGCTCTTTTTGAAGAAAAGGAAAAGGATGCTTCGCCATTTTTCACACTATTTTCCAAAATCAGCCTCCGTTTTTCACAAACAAAAAAAAAAAAAAAAAAGAAGTTCGTTGGATGTCTCCATCTAATTTCACTGCATCCACAAATTTTTTTCTTTCTTCTTTCCCCTTCTTTGAGACTATTGCTGGCTACAAGTTGGAATCATAAAGACCAACCAACATACTTACTAAGTTGAACTAAATTAAGTGAAGACACCAAAATACAGTACGTAGTGGTCTATTTTATTTAGTTCAAGTACCAAATATGTTACAAAGATAAACACATTCTTCTAATAGTTTATTTATGTCCGTTAATTATATTTATACGAGATAGCTATGCAGGTAAAAATCGTGCTTTGTCTTAAGTCAGAAGGCAAAGCGGGGTACGGGGTGTCCATCCTGTTTTAGTTTTTATGAAAAGATTTTTCAAAGAATGTAGTAAATATATGGTTAGATATGTTATTTGGATCTAGGCATCCGATATTATAATTATTACACACATATCTTATGTTAAATGTTTTATTATATAAAATTTTTTAGCCTAATTTCTTGGTTAGAACAAAGAAATATTCTTTATGAACATATAATAATAAATAAAAATATTTTGTTTACTTTTGAAGTACTTTTTTTTTTTAAATATTACATAGGGATAGTAAGGGGAGGGAATTTGAACCGTTGACTAAAAGTTTGGAAAACAATTAGGGTGTCACTAGACCACATAGATCTTGACATTTTGAAGTACTTAAAAGTTAAAACATAACATAGGCATATATAACTTTAAACATAACATAGGCATATATAATTTTAAACATGATGATCTCTCATCATATATCTAACGGGATTATTATTATCCCGTTAAATCCATACATAGCAAGAGTTTATAGGATAACCCATATGTGTTGTCTCGTAATCTCGAAACCTTATCCAAATGATGAAACTAGAAGATTGCAATCTCCAACTAACCAAATTTTGCCCAAAAAAATTAATGAACGGTAATATAGGGCTTTTTATCCACAAACAACTCCTCACAAAAACATCAAAATCGCTAAACAAATCCTATGATTATGCCAATAGTCTCTCCCCCAGCCACAAGATACCAATCCCTAAATACACATGTTATTATCCAAATTATTTATCATACACTGATGAAATTATCAGTTAGTGGATTATTATCCAGACCTTAATTGTCGGATTTGTGAATGTTAAAAATCTCTTGAAATTTGCAGGAAAAAAGTTTTGGATGATGACAATTATATCCACTGAAGAACAGTTAGACCCGACCTCCACTCGACATTTTTCTTTTATATAAAGCCCATTTAACCCTTTTTTCTTTTCTCCTCTTTCCCGTTCAAAGCTTCAAGAAGACAAAACCGAAAGCCCCCTCTTAACGAGTCTTTCTCAACCACCAAATTTTTATTGTCTCACAGGAACATACATTTCTGTTATTATTTCACTTTTTCTTGAGATTATACATTTTGTGGGTTTTGAGAATATATATATATATAATTTTTGGGACTTTCTTGGGCTTCATTTCTTGTACCTTTTGTGAGCCTTGGTTTTGTTGATTTAGTCGTCCGATATAGGGTTCCTGATCTACAGAGAGAGGAGAAATTTTCTGGGTTTATTTTGATTTTTACGATATCGGGTTGAATTTCTCATTTCTTCAATATATATATATATTGTGGGGTTTTTTGAATTTCAGTTTCTGGGTTGTTAAAAGAAATAAGGTTATTGATTTACAGAGGCAGGAGAATATTATTCTGTTGTGTACTCTGGTTTTCTGTTGATGCTATTGGGTTGAAAAGATTCAAGAAACCTGAAAAATGTCTTCTTCTATGAAGGTAGGTTTTTCTGTTTTTGGGTCAAATGGTACCGTTATCAAAAACAGACCCAGAGGATCTTTTGGGGCTTATCCTTCTGTTGTGACCCTTCAATTTGCTCATTCAAAATACACTGAGTTCATGGGAAAGCCCCTTAAATGTCCATCAGATCAGAATACTGGTAGCGGTTGGAATGTTAAAACCTCAAGACATTCCTCTGTCAATGTAACTTTTTCTGTTCTTTTCTTTTTTTCTTCAAAAATCTTTCTCCTCTGGTTTCAACGATTTGATTGATCTTTTTTTGATTATTTTTGATTTCAGGCACAGGCATCAATATTTCTAACCAAAGCCCTGAGATGGTGGGAAAAGACCCTGACACCCAACATGGTAGAGATCCATTGTGCACAAGAACTTGTGGATTCTTTGTCACATGCTGGTGATAGATTGGTTCCGATCTCTTTTATTCACCTGGCTGTGGAGGCTGCAAAGCATTGCATCCAAAGGTACATTTGCTTCAAAAATTTATGGCTTATCTATATCTGATCTTGAATTCTTCTATTTACTGATGTATAATGTTTATTTACTCATGAATAATTAATTCCAACAGATCTGTCAACTGGCTGAATCAAACCCAAATGCAGTTTTTCTTAAAGTTAATTATGAAGAACTCAAGACTATGTGCCATACCCTTCACATCCATGTCCTTCCCTTCTTCAGATTCTATAGAGGTGCAGAGGGCAAGGTGTGTAGTTTCAGCTGTACTAATGCAACAGTAAGTAATTCTATCCTCATGTTTCTTGGTCTCGAAAAGGCCAAATGGTTTAGTCGACTCCGAATCCATTGAGAATTCATATGTCCATTGTTGTTTGCAGATCAAGAAATTTAAGGATGCATTGGCAAAGTATGGGACTGAAAGGTGCAGTCTTGGGCCAGCCAAAGGTCTGGAGGAAAAAGAACTACAGGCGTTGGCCTCAACTGGTCAGATTACAAGAAAATTACGACCAAAATTCACTGAGGAAGATTTAGTTCTGAAAGAGATGATAAAGGGAAATGCATTTGGCAAAGAGGAGAATGCCAAGCTGGGATTGAATGCAGCAGGCAATGCAGTCTTGATGGCTTAAAACTATAAAAGAAACTTCTACTACCATGAAAAACTCCATTGGAGATAATTTTTTTTTTCCTTTTTCTTTTTACTAAATTTATGTTGAGATGAGAAGATGTAAATATCTGGGATTAATGGGATTTCCAAAAGCAGAGCTCTGGCGTTTTTGGATAAGGCCTGCTGCACATTTGGATAATCTGTCGACGCTCTTCGATATTCCGAGGTTTTATATATATAAAAAAAATTATTATCCATTTTAAGGATAAATTTCTGGGGTTATTTTAGTTTATTCAACAAAATTATGGATTTTAATTTGTGTATAAAATATGAAGCATTCAAAATTTGAATGCTTTGCCCATAATAATAATATAACAATTGGACTTTTCAATAAGTTGAATGGTCTCTAGGAATAATTAAAAGAACGAGCAACTGTTGAACTTTTGGGTCAAGGTTTTGCAAAGTTTGAAGTTTTGTGTTTTGAAGTTTGATTTGGTTGGCCGGAGAAAAGTTGGTAATTTTCTATTCATTTTTAATGATATTTTTATCTTGAGTCACAGTATCACTCAATATTTTGAATTTTGTAAATAATTCAGAAAATAACACAAAATCGTATTATGTTGAAATTTGAGCTTTAACAAGGACTTTTTATGATTACGGAAATTTTGTGTAGTAGGTGACTCGTAACGTCCTCACATCAAGGTTAAAAAGTTCGGAGACACATTCGAATCGGAAAATCGAAACTGCGAGAGTGATAATAATGTACACTAATCTGGATGGGACCCACTTGCCCACAAAAATGAGTTTTGATTCGTCGGCTAGCGTGGAGCTGACGAGGCTACCCAGGAGATATATCCATCACTATTTAGCTGTTGCCCAGACTTTAGTTATGAGGATTAAAAATACTTTCTCAAGTATCAAATTTATTTCTGGTCACAAATTAATAAAATTATTTTTGGAAATTGGATTAGAGAAATAATTTCAAAATATATAAAAATGTTACTGTTGATTTAGGATAAAAAGTAATGGCAGAGAGGTCTATGCACATTTGCAAACTAAGAGAATAAGCGAGGTTTAATAGTGAAAATTTTTACATTACATGTAGGTCTATGAAATATGTGGACGTGATTAATGTGACTAATTTTTATTTTAATTAAAAACTTTCCAAACGGGTGCTACGTGCAAAACTCATATAATAATTCTAGTAAGACGTGTCTATCTGATATGAAAAAATGACATGTTTAATTGTCAATAATGTATTGGATAATTGTGAGTCTTCAAATCCACCATAATCACGTCATATAAAATTACCATACGTTATATAAACGTGTCTCTATAAACTTAATCTCATCATAGAAACTTCAAAGATTACACCAAAACTTCAAAGGTTAAAATTGGTGTCAAAGATTGTTAGTTAATGCATTCCCGATTCAATATCAGGATTTTAGGAACTAATATGTCGGAATTCAAGTTGTTTTCTTTACCCTTTTTTTTTGGGGAAAAGTAAACCAATAGCAGACATGATGGGTGATCCTTCTTTGCTAAAGTATCAACAACATAGGTGTTAAATCAGGTCTTAAGAATGTGTTAGTTCACAATTAAAAATTATAGCTACAAGTGAAAGTGTTTTGTTAAAGAAATTTTTTAGAACTAAAAGTGTGTTTGATTGTAAGCATTAAAATTACTTGAAAAGAAAATATTTTCTTATTATATTTTCTTGTCAATTGAATTATCGGTAATTAAAAATTATAGAAAATAAATTATGAAGCGTTTGATTGAGAGCGAATTCCAGAGAAAAAGTGTGAATTATATAGAAAACAAAAAGCTTACACCCAATTTTCAAGGAAAATGTAGTCACGTGACCAAAAGTTGGAAAATATTTTACCAAAAAAAATGTCAATCAAACACGAGAAATCTTTGATAATCAAACACGCTGTAAGTTAATTTTATTGTTAAAGTTAACAACTATTTTAATTAAGTTCATTTATTTAATTTATAATGGTCGATTATGGAGTTCAAAATATAAAAATTGACAAATAACTTTTGTTTGTAATTAAATTTAACACTATCAATGTGTCCTCAATTTATCAATAATCGATGACTCACTTAAAATCCATTTTTTTTGGGCACTTATGTGGCAATTTAACAACACCATTAGATTTGACACCTGACCTCACGTGTTGCCGCGCATAGACAATAGGGTTGTTCCTAACATTATAAGGGCCTTAAATGAATTTTGTATTAAAAACGATTTAACAATAAATACTATTGAATTTTAGGCCTCACTAAACGTTTTTTAAAAGAAAATGAAATAGGCCTTCAACTTCATTCCTTAGAACTTTAGGCGGTTGCTTAAAAGACCTTAGCCTCAGATACGCTACTAATAGACAACTAGATTGAGAAGTTTGTTGCCTAAAAAACTTTAGCCTCAGATACACTACTAACAGACAACTAGATTGAGAAGTTTCTTGACGTTCACAAAAGGGTGGCCCTATTCATTTTAGCGTCGGAGTACCAGAACACGTTGTCAAGGCCAAAGGCCAAGACATAGACGCATGGCCATGGACCTCATTTATCTGAAATCCTCCTTTACAGGACAATATATTAAAGGCAGAGTAAAAAACGCTTCACGTTGCTAGTTATATTATATAAGTTCTATTCGTAATTCAAACTCGAAATTCAACATACTTGAAGCATAGACGTGCAAATTTTTATTTATGGAATCATTTTCACAATTACATTAATTCACCTCATCATTTTTACAAAGATACAACCCATCACCATGGGCAGCTCTATTGGATTCTTTTCTCAAGCAGACCACTTCATCATCCCAAAGCAACTCTATTGCATTTGTCGCGAAATAAGTTCTCTTGTGAATACGTCAAAATGTTCTATAGATATCAAAACTTGCAACTCCATGTGATCAATGCCAACCACGAACATGAACCAGGGAGTAGACTGTAAAGTTCAAAAACATAAGTCCACACCCAAAAACCCAATAAATTATTTCAAAAAAAAGCACCCACAAGCCACCATTACCAACCCAAGTCTTTGAGAGACTTAAGTGGCATTGAGATTTAAGAAACACTTAGTGAAAAGATGGCATTAGAAATGAGTTTTAGCGTCCACAAAAATCAAGTGTTCTCAATTTAGAATTCTATAGAATTTTAGTGTCCCCAATTTCTTACAAATTCTCGTAGATTTCTATGGAATTCTAGGCTAAATATATTTTACTTCTCATACTACTATTGACAAGAAATTGCCATCAATTGAATCAAATGTGAAGCAATAAATTGAGAACCTTATAAGATCATTTCGAATGATTTCTGTTTTGAAGAACTTGTGTAACGTCAAGTGGAAGCCTTTCGAAAACAAATTATAAACACAAGGAACCAAAATATGCCAATTAGAATACATTTTTTCTTTTTTCAAATTTCAATAATGTAACATTGTTGATTGAACCATAAATCACCAAAATTCATGTGGTTCACCCAATAACATTGCAAATTTTTGTCCCTGACGTTTACGAGAGACCAGTTCACAGAAGGTAACAGATCTCTGCTTTTATCATCAGGTTACCAAATACCGTTTGGAATAACTCAAATCTTTGAACAAGTGTGCCACCAACAAGAATGTCGCTTCAAAGCTCAAATTATCAAACATATAGAAAATAATCATACAATTAATTAACAATTTTAGGTTCCAAAAATGTTTCAGAGAATTACTAAAACTTCATCAAATGAAAAAATCAAAATAAAAATTAAGTAGAATCAGAGAGATTCCCATTAGACAAAAGTCATCCTTCCCCAGAAGGAGTTCTGATGTCCCTGTCTATTTTCTCATCACCTGCTACCGGAAATTACTTTCTTTTCTTATCAAAATGATAAAATATGTAGCATTTCAAACCAAAAAAATATGAAAAATAATTCAAAAATAAATAAATTGAATCCTTGAAACCTCAGATTAAAGCGTTTTCACCGTGAGAAATTTCACTCAAAGTATATTTAATCACCATCACTGGCAGAGGCAAATTCCTATAAAATTAATATTTAGCAAAAAGGAACAGATAAGCTGATGAATCGATTCAATGCATCAGAGATTCTGCTTTCCGATTAATTAAATGATTCATCATTCCCCCAAAAGAGGTATGATAAAGTTAAAAATCGTCACTTGCATCTAACAATACTACGAAAAGGAAAAATTTCAAACAAATAAAAATAGAGAAATGTGAGTAATACCACCATTGGAGGATCATAAAAAATCAAAATCACAATTAGCCGAAAAGAGAAAATTGTTGCAGCCCAGATCGATAGCCGCAGGGGATAACGAATTAGGGTTTTGTGTGTGTACTTTTGGGGTGTGCGGTTGGGTATATATAGGTAATCTTGTTAGTTCCTGGACTCTTGTGTTCAGACGTTGGCGCTAGGGTTTTAAGGAAGAGGCGAATAGTTTGCAAGGAAGCCCTCGCAAAATTCTGTATTAATTCCTCAGTACTCTTTTTTTTTTCTTTTCTTAATTATAAACTATATTGACATTATTATTACTAGAATTTTCACATTTTTGTTTCATGAGAAGTTTAAAAGAAATAACATATATCAATAACGATTATACAATAATTTAATAAATTATCATTATAACACTTGAAAAAATTTGAAAAAATTCTCAAAGAAATAATTATTAAATAGATTTGATGCATTTTTAAATAAGCAAAGCAAGTAATGAAATGTACAAAATTATTTCTAGAAAAAAAAATATATTAATCGAACTCAAGTCATGAGCATCAAATAGTAGTATACTCAATTAAAAATATCAAAAAATAGTAGTCGAAGTATGAGAGAATTTACTATAAACCTCAAGATGAATTTATATGAGAAGCATTTTTGTGAAATTCATATATGTTAATTACTAATTTTGAAGTATGAAATTCACATATTTTCTTGAATCACCATCTAATTTCCTGTGGGTATATTCAGTTAAAAATATCAAAAAAATAGTACTCAAAGTATAAGAGAACTTACAATAAACTTCAAGATGAATTTACATGAGAAGCACTTTTGTGAAATTCACGTATGTTAATTACTAATTTCGACGTATCAAATTCGCATATCTTTCTTGAATCACTATCTAACTTGCTGTGGTACCCAATGTGTTATACAAAATTTAAGGAAAGTTTTAATCAAAATAATTTTTTGAATTATAAGCCAGCCTTGTTGAAAACCAAGTGGTGTATAAAGAAAAGTATAACAAAAACTTTCAAGCGAGAAACGTCTCCTGCCTGAAGCTCAAATGTCTCTTGCATTTTCTTGCAGCGATCTCCTCAATATGTCGCAACTTTCCTAAATCAATAAGAATAGAGGCGTTGCAACTTGTTTTATATGTAAATTTAAGTCATTTCTCACAAAATCATTCAATCAATTGTAAACTAAAATCCTAGAATCAAATGCACATGCACTTGCAAAATCGACAGTAAAAAAACCGCACCTAGTCGGCTATTTTATATGCATATATTTGCATACTATCCTATTTTCTCTTCAAAATTAGGTGATCCTATCAGCGTGATAGAATCACTCTTTGCAAGATTTTATTTAATCAAGTGTGTTACTTATTGCTAATACATTCATTCTTTATACATATTCTAGGTCGACAGAAGTCAATAACAGTGTATATATTAATAACGCAATTCATTATCTGGAAAAATCAACACTTGTAATTAAAAATAATACAAAAACACTCAATAAACAAAATTACTACAGCTATTAATTAATCTATTTATTATTTGGATTGTGCTTAAGAATAAGATTATCCAAAATTACGAAAGAAAATAGCAGATATTAGGAAACTTTCAAGAAATAACTAAGATATTAATTGATCTAGATAAGGTAAAAATAAAATTCAAAAATTGATTTGCTAGAGATATTCCATAAAAGGTAATTTACACCTACCGTCCCCAACTTTTCAACTTTTAATAGATTACGTCCCTAACGAAGTCCCTAAATACAGAAACCGTTCAACCTAGCCGTTAGTCAACAATTTGACGAGGGGTGATTTTGGTAAGAGACAAAAAATAAATATTTTAATTTTAAAAAATAAAAATAAATTTAAAAATAAAGGTTGGGGCCCCCAAAGCTACCATTTCCGGTAGCAGGACGGGAAGGGAGGGGGGATAAATCCCCCCTCCACTGCTGCCATAAGAGCAATGCTGATTGAGGGAGAGACTGCATTCCGGTAGCAAGCACGAGGAAGAGTATCTCTCCTAATTTTTTTCACCTACTCCCATGGAGGTAGATTAAAGTCTTCCCACTCCCACATGGCATGTCATTCATCTTAAAAAGAAGAAAAGGAAAAAACAAAAAAGAAGGAAAAAAAAAAGAAGAAATCCACACCCCTCCCCTGGCCCCTCCCCATCTCCTCCCTCATCGCCCCCCAAACAATCCCCCAGACTCTACAACTTTCGGCGACAATGAACACCACCGGAAGTTGCCCAAAATAATATTGGAGGGGAGGGTTCTCCCCCTATACCCTTAGCCGGACGGGTTGTTTGGGGTTGGGGTGGGGTGGGGTTTCCTTTTTTTTAATAAGATGAATGACATGCCATCTAGATGGGGTAGACTGTAATCTACCCCCATAGGGTAGGTGAAAATAACTACTATCTCTCCCCCTCCTCTACTACCATTTTCGACAGACTTTTAGCTGGCATTTCCGGCAGCCAATGGCAGCTTTGGGAGGGCCTCCAAACCTTTTTTTAATAAGTTTATTTTTATTTTTTAAAATTAAAATATTTATTTTTTGTATCTCACCAAAATTTATCCTGGTCAAAGTGTTGACTAGCTGCTAGATTGGACGGGTTCCGTCTTCAGGGACACTGGGGATTTTGGGAAGGATTAGAGACCCTAATAGTAGAATTAAATGTTGGAGACATAATCTATTAAAAGTTAAAAGGTTGGGAACGATAGGTGTAAATTACCCTTCTATAAATTATGCCCAATAATAATAGGGTTAAATACACCTAATGTCCCCATCATTTCAAGTTATAGGTGTCCTCAACCTTTCACTTTCATTACATCTAACGTCTCTGTAACGGAAACCGCCAATTACTTCCGTTAAATTGGGGGTGTTATGATAAAATATAAAAAATAAATATTTTAATGTTTTTAATATTTAAAAAAAAAGGTTTTCTGGGGGGGAGGGGGTAGACACCCCATTTGGCTGTCGGAAATGACAGCCAAAGGGATCCATTTAGCTGCCAGGAAGGGCATCCGAAAGGGGGAGACTCTCCCCCTTTCCCGCAGCCATTTGGCTGCCGGAAGTGGGGGAGTCTCCCCCCCCTTTGCTTGCCATTATTGGCTGCCAATGGCTGCCATTTCCGGCAGTCAAAGAGGGGTGTTCCCCAACCCCAACAAAAAAAAAAAAACAAATTTTAATATTAAAATATTTACTTTTTTATATTTTACCTTAATAACCCCAATTTAAGGGAAGAAATTGACGGTTTCTGTCACAAAGACGTTAAGTGTAACGAAAGTGAAAGGTTGAGGACGCTCTAGAAGTAAAATTAAAGATTGGGGAAATAATCGATAATAACTTAAAATGTTAGAGGCGTTAGGTGTAATAAACCCATAATAAGATGATTAGGTTAACAAAAAAGGAAATTCTGGAGAATATAACAAATGTAAAGAGAGGCTGAACCTTTGACCCAAAATGTGAGATAAAAGAAATTAAAGTCAAGGCGTAGACCATGAGATCTTACGTTTAAGTCCTATGAATAGCGAGTTGTGTGAGTTTTTTCAACTATATAGTTTCTTTATATTATTTACTTTATTTTGCGCTCTATTGAGTGTAATTCTATATGCATTTGTATTGTTAAAATACAAATTTATTGTACATGTACATGTTTAAAAAAAAAAAAAGTTACAAGAGTCAAGGCCCACTTATCATGGGCCAAAACATACTTAAAAGGCCCAATGGGCTAGAAGAAAAGAAACATAGAAAAGTCCAAACATAATAGGCCAAAATGCTCAAAATGTGGGCCGAACACAAGACAGAACAAAGTATTTCAAAAAGGGGAAATTGAACGAGTTACTATGCACAGCCATTTTGATTTTTCCCCCATAAAAATACTGTGTATAATTTGTTGTTACGTTATTTTATTATTTTATTATTTTATTTCATATTATTTTTACTTTCCCACCCCACCTCTGCCGGCCAGAATCTGGCCGCTACCGGGTCGGAATTCAGATTCCAACGATTTTTTTTTGTTTTTTCCATTTTTTTTTGTTTTGCTCTTCCTTCTTTCTCGCTCAATCTTTTTAATTTTTTTCCTTTTCTTTTTTCCGGCGATATTGTCAAAATCTTCTTCTTCTTTTTTTTTAAATTTTTGTTTTTGTTTTTTTCTTTGTTTTTCATTTTCATTTTTCCTGTAATAATTTTTGGAAAAATTTTGCTACATGATAAACAATATTTTCACGCTTAAATGTTTGTTAAGTTATGTTATTTTTTAACAAACTATATTATTTGTGTAACAATATATGCTTTATGTCTAATAATTTATGTTATTAAACAATCTATATTATTTATATATCAAGCTAATATAGAACACATGGTAGAATGGATCGAAATCGGGTTGAAATTTGAGTGTTTTGGCATTCGTTGCAAAATTTAACGTATAATATCTTCACAGAAGCGGAACTGATGAGCACCATCAGTTTTTGGCCATTTCAGGTCGTTTTGGCCTTCAAATTTATGATTTTCTCGTTTTCTATTTTTCAAATTTTTATATTTTATTTTTTGTGTTTTTTACTATAAGGGCTTCTCTACAATTATTTAAATACTGTTCAGACTTGTTTTAATGATTCATTGCTTAATAACAACATATATTAATTGCATAAAAAACTATGTTATTTTCCAATATATAATGTTATGTGCGTAACACATTATACTATTTGGATAACAAGTTATGTTATGTGCAAAACAAGTTATGTTATTTGTATAACAATATATGTTCTTTTCATAACAAGTTTTGTTATTTCTGTGACAAGATATGTTGTGTGTGTAACAAGTTATGCTATTAAAGAATTTGTGTTATTTACATAACAAACTATATTTTTTATACAACAACCAAGTTATGTTATTTATGTAATAAGTTTTGTTATTTGTGTAACAGGTCTTGTTATTTGTGTAATAAGCGGTGTTATGTGTGTAACAATATATGTTATTAAACAATCTGTGTTATTTGCCCCTTTAGAAAAAAAATCTGTGTTATTTATATAACAAACTATTCTTTTTGTATAATAACCTATGTTATTTGTTTAACAAGTTATGTTATTCATCTAACAACCTATGTTATTTGTTTAACATGTTATGTTATTTGTATAACAACCTATATTAAAATCGTATAACATCATTTATTATATGAATTAAAAAGTCAAACAATTGATACTATATGAATTTAAAAAGAAAAAATGATTAAAAAGAAAAGAGAGAAAACAAAGGATAAAGGGAAATAAGAAAAGAAAAAAATAAAAAAAGTGTAAAAAGAAAAAATATTTTGGTCAACGGGGTCGCTTGAATCCGGCCGGCCGGCTGGCCGGGGATGTGGGTTGGGTGGGATGGGTAGGGGGTTAGGGGATAGAGTGGGCACACTAAAAAAATATTTATTAAAGAGAAAAAATAATAAAAAATATTAAAAAAATAAAAGTATCACACCTTATTAGCTGTGTAACACAGAATGTCACATAGTATTTTTGGACTTTAAAATATTTACTTGTGTTTTTAGATTAAACTAAAATTAGGTAGGTATTTGTGAAAAGATATCAATCTGAAAAAATTCCGACGAATCAACTATCTTTGTTGTCTACCAAGCCAAAGTGTATACGAACAGAAAAAACTATATTCTTTGGATTTAAATTTCGACATATTTGTAGTCACGTTCAACTGTATACGAGATCAATTCTCAGCAATATATCTGCTTCATATCAAATTGCTAGACGGCATTAGCAATCTCTGTCTATTGAAGTACCATATTTTCTCGGTACTCTACAATATATGGCTTATGGTAATGATCCATTTTCTTTAGAATTCATTATAATTCTTTTCACTAGACTAGATATATTAATCTTTACTGACTTGACATTAAATAATAAGGCCAATAAACTAGGTCACGTATAGATAAGAGCCAACGAAACTCGAAACTGTATCCAATTTACATAAATAGCGAAGGAAAATTTTCAAGAACTTCTAAAAAATTTTGTTGAAAAGCTTTCCACTCATGTGGCGTGCATCGTCTATTTCAAATTCAAGAAATATGTATTTTAAATCCACATGACATATATACATACACACACATGAGTAGGAAGTTTTTAACAAAATTTTTGAGAAGTTCTTGAAAGAGACTCTAAGTAGCAGTATTCCATTCCTCATAAGAAAATCCAGATTCTTTTAATTGTTGTCTCCCTTCCTCACTACTCTTTTGTCTTTCTATTCTATGGAACCAAATTTGGCTTCATGTATGGAGCCCAACTATCAATTAAAAATAACCAAGTTATGAAACCATGTATAGTTTCATACATGTGACTGTTTTTTATAGGTAATCAGATCTCTTATGACGTCCTGTATAGCTCCATAGAAAAAGGCATTCCTACTATATTATAATAAAAACTGATTACATTTTTCACACTACCAGTGTAACTAGTGATAAAAAAAAACAATGCGTTATTGTATATTGAATTGGACAACTTTCCAATTCTGGAAAATTCATTGATAAAAACCCCCGTTGGAGCGACGCCGGCAAAACCCGCGTGATATTTGGGAGGAACCCAATAAAGCTAAAGATTAGAAAAAAAAATAGTTTTTATCTTGAGCTCAATAATCCAGACCCAAGCAAACTACCCTTCAATAGTAATGGAACCAAGCACTTAAAATAAGATGAATACTTAGAGATTCACCCTTGAATTTGTGGTTGTGATGTCCTAAATTATATTATAGAACAAACGCAGACACAAGAGAAATTTAATCTCCAAGATGAAATATTCATACAAGTTAAATTTACAATGAATATGGAAGTCTTTATATATAGTATCTCCAATGGAGGGATAAGGTTATGGAGGGGCCGGGATTCGCTGTCACCAATTCCCGTCCCCATTGTTGTTCCTCCAATGAATTTTTTGACACATCACATTAGTTTTACACATCATCGTTATCCCCAATGAATCATAGAATGATTCTTCCATCAATTCACAAAACTCGTTACTTCATCTTTGAAGGAGGCATAAAGTCTACTGCTATTTCAATCTCCTCCAATCTCTCATAAATTTCTTTATCAATCATTACTTGATTAACATTAGTCCCCAATTAACAACAATGTATTTAAACTGCACCAGCTCGATCTTCATCTTTTTTGTCAAATCTCATTTGGAAAGCTCTAGACGGGGTATGTCAAATTAGAAAAATTAAATTATTATAAAGAGATGTAAAATCCAAAGTGCATCTGTGGTTTTGGGCGTTCAAATTGCAAAGAACAAATGTCTTTAGGTGGAAATTTTTGAGAATAAATTGTTGCTTATTCTGGTCAGAAATTGCAGTGGGAAATGAAGGGATTTGTTAAAAGAAAATCAGAGGGAATGACAGTAATGGAAGACGAAGGGATGACAAAAATAAAACCGAAGTGCTTTTATTGTTGACGACATAAACAGATAGGGAAAGATGATTTATTTGGGAAAATGTGATGTGTAATTATTGTTATGTGTCAAAAATTCATTTTTTGGGGTTGGGGGGGGGGAGGAGGACAGGGTGGGGGACGTGAATTGGGGACGGCATATTATGATTCGGTTGTGGAGTAGTTTGGAGGAGAGAAATAGAGCAAAGATAATTATTTTAATTAAAGATAAATGAAAGAAGGTGTAGGGAAAAAAGAGAGGGAGAAATGAAAAAGAGGAAAGAGATGTATAGAAATTCAAAAATAATGATAAAATAGTAGTAGAGAAAGTAGAAATGAAGATGTATTTTTAGACCTTACACATGACATGAGGAAGGGAAAGTAAGGAAAATTGATGTAAATGAGTGAAAAGTCATTAAAAGAAAAGTAAAATTAAAAAGGACAAAGAAATATGCAGGGCCAACCTATTTTTCTTGCCTCTACACCTCTTATCATAGACCATCGTCCAAGGCCATTGGCATTGGAGATGAGTATGGAGTCTTACAATTGATAGCGAAAGAAAAAGAAAAGAAAAAATTTTCAAAATTTGAATCAATTGATGTCGAGCCGGTTTTGTCCAAATAGGGGTGCGGTTGTACAACTAGTCGCATGGTGAGTTTTTTGGCCCCCATTGTGTAAAAAGTTGTGCTATTTGAACAAAAGTCTATATAAAAATTTTAACAAAACTGATACGTGACAGTCTTATTTTTAACACATCACATCACTCTTACATCAACATTAATCACACATGACACAAGAAAGGAAAAGTGGGGAAAATTGATGTAAATTAGTGAAAAATCATTAAAAGAAAAGGAAAATTAAAAAGGAAAAAGAAATATGCAGGGCCAACCTATGTTTCTTGCCTCTACACCTCTTATCATAGACCATCATCCAAGACCATTGGCATTGGAGATGAGTATGGAGTCTTACAATTGATAGGGAAATAAAAATAAAAGAAAATTTTTTCAAAATTTGAATCAATTGATGTCGAGTAGGTTTTGTCCAAATAGGGGTGCGGTCGCACAACTAGTCGTCGCATTGGTGAGTTTTTTGGCCCCCAGTGTGTAGAGAGTTGTGCTATTTGAATAAAAAACTGTATAAAAATTCTAACAAAATTGACACATGGTACAGTCTTATTTTTCAACATATCACATAACTTTTACATTAACTAACACTAATCACACATGATACATGTCTATTTTAGCTAACTTTTTATCTCTTATTTTGTCCAACTAAACTTAGTCATGTGAAAAACTGATTTTTCGCGTGTAGCGGGCTCACGAGGGGTCCTTGCGCTAACAATGTTCAAACAGGTTGCAGTTGCTAGAAATTACAAAAGAAGTCCCTAAAGTTCCAGATTTGATCTAAATCAGTGCAAAATATCTTTTTCATGCCCGTTTCAATCCTTAAACTCAGTTCTTAGTGCGTTGAATATTTTGCCAACTAAATAGATTGACTTTGACCCTTGTTCAATGATCCCAAGTCGTGAACTCTACAAATTCAACATTTACAATTTAGTATTTAATATTTCAATCGGGCTCCAATTCTTCAATTTTACTACAAGAAGGCCTCCAAAACTTCCAAGAGGGTAGTCTTTGACCCACTAGTTTAAAAAGTCTTGTAAATTTTAATATGTTTTAGCATCGACTAAAAATAGGGTAGATCTATATCACATTATTTATTGAATAGGTAAACATTTTCATGTATTTATTTTATGAAAATCTACCGCTGGTCCACTCTCAATGTGAAGACATTAAATAAAATGAATGCAAATTCTATATAGCGTTAATTGATGATATCTTATGATACCAACTGCTTGCTCTACTTGTAACTTTTAAGACAAATCAATAAAAATAAATAAATAGAAGCCTTCTATTGATTGGTGTTAATTGTCTAATCCACGTTAGCAGTTAATATCGTAAAGGTGCCCATGACGGGCGGCATGAACGAGATTGCTACCTAGTAATCTTTTTCTACTGATTAAAAATACTCCTTTTGTCCCAGAAAGATATTCTCTTATTTTTTTAATCTGTCCCAAATTATATTTTTCTTTTCTTAAACGGTGACACAATTATCTGCTCCTTTATTCATCTTTGTTTTGGATGAAAATTCCAAATTCTGCCGAGGGATATTTTGCTTTCAAAACAGACCGGGAGAGGAAGAAGACAATGTATATTTTCGGGTCACTGAGTAAAATCTCACAAGAAAACACACCGAACATATAGCGCAATATGTCAAAGCAGACTGCGTATTGATAACATTATATAGTTTCGGCTTCTATGCTCAACCAGACTTGTCATTATTACGTAAAATTTAAAATAGTGCATGATGGTAAAACTAATCATCAATATCGATTGACCCATATATTGTTATGTCCCCATTAGGAGTAATTCTTGATGATTACTATGAAATTAATTCTTGAAAAGGCTGCCAATCCACAAAATAAAGAACACTGAATCTTAAACACTATGCACAGAAACACATAAAATTGTGTAAAAATGAGGCCAAGTATGATTGAAGCAGTGATTTCCCATAAATGTTTGGTCAAAAGACAAGCTGACGTATAATCTTTCCTTTTCTAGGCACAACCTCTCCCACTAGATGTAGATGTGGGGCGAGATTATTGGATAACCTCCATATAGGTTCGCCCACACGGGTGGGAGAATGGGACTGCAATTTCTCCCCAGCTCCTTCTCAAATGTTTAAAAATTCAAAATTGGAAGAGTTTTAAGGGTATTTTTTTATTTTATATTTCAATTTTCAATTTTGAGTTATTGAATTCATTTTTTGTTTTTGCATTTTGAGTTTAAGTTAAAGAAAATATTTGATCTTTTTTCTTTATTATTTTCAAATTTTTTTTGCACTAAAAACACCGGAAATGACAATGTCATATTGATTTATTTTTCAACACCAGAACAACTGAAAATTGTTCATTTTCCTCAACTTTCGTTGCTCTATTTCTACTAGAGACTGATGTCTGCTCACATGGCACTAAATAATAAAGCTAAAAAAGTAAGTGTCATATAAAGATAACTGATATAAAATCATATGTCTAGCACAATAAATAGTGTCAAACGAATGCGTAGCTTGTATCTCAACACGCTACATCAATCTTGCAGGCCACGTCAGTCTTGTATCTCTGCTATCAACTAATGTGACTTACCTACATGCACTCCACGTATGCATTTGACACTATTTTATGACGCCAAACGATTTTATATCACTTCCTGCCATATCAATACACTTGTCTCATCTCCTTTTTTTTTTTTTAAAAAGGAAAGAAAAGAAAAGAAAAGAAAAACTTGTCTAACCATTTAATGTCAAAATCATTGTAAACTCAAATATCGATACTACGTCTCGTTTTCTGTACTTTATTTTTCACTGTAAAAAAAACTCAACAATTCAAACTCACACCAACTATATATTCTCACTTTTTCATAATTCCCTATAATCTCTTTCTACTTTTTCACAACAAATTTCAAACAATAATCTCTTTTTATAGAAAAAGCTAGAATTTTAGCTACAAAAGCCTAGGCGTTTGGGTTTTGGGTTCGGGTATTGGATTGACGAAGCCTAGACCAAATATTTCGGTTTCATTCAGTTCGGGTTCGGTCTCAGGTAACACTTTGAGTTTGGTTCGAGTTTTTCAGGTATCTAATACATATTATCTGAACACACAAACAGAAAAAAGAAACAATTAAATGTGTAAGAACGACAAAAAAAATTGAAGTATATATAATACACTTAAATGAAAATAATAATAATTAAATACTAATGTAATGAAGTTAACAATTAGACAATAATGTTTGGCTAGTTGGCTTTATTTATATTTTAATTTTATAATTTTACTTTAAACTTGCAGTATTGTCAATTAATAATTAATTAAAAACAATTTACCGTGTACTAATCACACAGCGTATATATAGAAATTAACTAGTAAAATTCTCATAGAAAAAGACAAATTTTTATATCTTACACAGATCTGGATTATTATTTTTTATGTGTGAATAAGATGATTGCAGTGAATATGTGATTGTGAAATAAAAGAGATAAGTTTGTGGGTTGAGATAAAATTAATTAGAAATTTGAATTTAAAAATTTTGTGAGTAAAAAAAGTATTAGGGTTTTTTCAAGTTTTTCGGGTTTTAACTCAAATCCGAAGCCCACCCAAACCTATTTGATTCTGGGTTAGGGTACGCAAAACTCAAAAATTTTTACAGATCGGAAGAGCGTCGGTAGGGAAGAGTGTAGGCAATGGGTCGGATATCCCGATGGGGCTCTGGTTTTTTGCTTAGGATACAAATAGTTGAAACTCATCATGAAAAAGAAAAATCTTTACAAATATTTATATATAGACTTCATTGAAAATCTTTAAGCACCTCCCAGAGCTGCTGTTACAGCACCTCATACCCCATGTGGCATGTATTGATGCACGCCACGTGTATTTCAAATCCACATGGCGTGCATCAATGCATACCACATGGGATATGAGGTGTTGTAATAGTACTTTCGAGAAGTACTTGAAGATTACCGTAGACTTCATATTTATATAAACAAGAAAATTGCAGTAAAAGTTGAAAATAAGAAAATCAAGTGGAGCAATGGTCAGTGTGTAATAAGTAGATGAATGAACCTTTGATGAGAACCATTTTTGGATTATATATTATGTTCTTAGTTCTGCCGTTGCTCACAGCAACTTGAAATATCAGCCTTTATGGAATTGTAAACTCAAATATTTACAAGGTAAATTATGTTCCTTAAATGCTATCTTGTAAATATTTGCTAGCGAGGCTCGAGATTGTGGCTAACAGCTAGAGCCATTTTATAAGATCGGAAATCTCTAATTTGGTGTAAGCATTAGAGCTCAAGACGTGTGCTCTTCCGATCTCGTGTTTCGACCACCGACAAAGGTAAAATTTTTATGATCACCGATCACGTTTATCAATGGCGGTCTGACTTATTTCTAGAACATAGTAGACTGGTGTCTATAGAGTTATATTTGCGGTCCAACCTAGGAAATTAATTGACATGTGTTGCGCCCCATTTGTCAAGCGTAATAAATGGGTCAAATTTGGTATTAAATTCGTTCAAGTCCAAAATTTCAGCTTTAAAAAAAAAAAAAAAAGGGAAAAAAAAACGCAGAGATTTATCATAGGAAACTTGGAATTCAGCTTTTAACAAATTGGTATGTTGGCAAAAACTTCCCAACAACCCCCTAACCATGTTTTATTTTACTACATATTAGAGCAAGATTAATGTAGGGAAAAATAACTAAGAGGAAAAAATCCATTTCCTAATAATGTGTAAGGGAAAATCTATTTTTTACAAAATATTATTTTTTTAAATTTATTATTATTTTTTAAGGAAGAAAGAATGTAAAAGAGGGGCTTTCCCCCTCCAAAATGACTTTCCCCTGCTTCCCCCATATATTAATTGGTTTTTTTTAGGGGGGTTGGTTTTTTCCTCTTATATTAATAATGCTCTTAACAGTCTCAATCTCTCGCTATACGTTTAATGAGATTATTTTTAAGACCGTACTTTAATAATTATAAAGTTAAGAACACTTTTTGTTCTATACCTTGTATAACTAACTAGAAAGGCATCGACTAATGTAACCATATTTTTGTGTCAAAGTCAATTTCCAACGGCCAAATTATCAAACCGAGAGATCGGAGGTCTCAACGAGGCCGAAATACTTTGGAACGATTATTATTATTATTATTATTATTATTATTATTATTATTATTTTCCCTCTCTCCGAAGACAGTTACAACCCCCCAAAAAAGCAATTTGCCAAATTGCAAAGAGGAAGGTGCACATTCTGGACACCATGTATGGTGTCTGAAGGGTTATG
>CAVNYN010220612.1:0-30621 GCA_963692815.1 Nyctanthes arbor-tristis
GGTCTAGAAATTAGAGAATCCGTCAGAAGAACAAGATCGGACCGGCAGCTTCATGGAAAATGTTTGAGTCAGATTCCAACCATTTTCTGAGTTTGTACACATATACAACATCGGTTAGTACAAAAATGGATTCATGATTTCTCGTGCTATATATATAAATGTATAGAGAGGGAAGGAGAGAGTGACAGAGAGTGAGCGAGCGAGGGCGAAAACGGGGAATTTCACTGTATCAAACCGTTTAATATTTTCTCTTACCACTGTTGAAAAACTAATGCAATATTTGTCTCTCTAATTTTTATCATCATTAGCAGTTCGAATAAATGAGATCGGAAGAGCACACGTCTGAGATACTCATGTTTTGAATAAAAGTCTCAACCCATATATTTCCCCTCTCCCACCTCTCATGTATTAAAAAAATTATATTATATCACTAGTAATTATTATCAAGGGCATGTTTGCTTTAACTTCACTTACATAATAAGCAGGTAAATGTTTATTTTTCATTTACACATCCACCCGTCTCATGACTGCTATTTTTACTTCTAATTTAGACATATCATATCACTTGAGAATATTATTATTGCTCACTCAAATTATAGTTTAAATGTACCCCACGTAATAGAAATTTGAGGACGTTTAGCAAATATTTAACTGAAAATAATACAAATGTTGTTAATTTTATTATTATTATTGTATGGGATGCTATAGATTACCCCTTTCTGAACCATGACTAACAGTGATGCTACTTGAATGAAACAGAGAACTTTTGAGAATAATAAGTATGACATATTCGGTCTCAAACCAAGCCAATTGGCATTTCTAAATTAATGTTGAAATGTGCAAGTGCCAATCTGAAGCATTTTCCAAGAAAAATACTCCCTCCCTCCCATAAAAATGATCTCATATTATTTTTCACATAGTTTAAGAAAATACAATTAATGTTCTTGAAAAAGTGAAATTTATAAACTTTTTCATAATATGTCGCTTCATTTAACTCTTATTAAAGTTTATTAGTTCTTATTTGTTAATATCAATGCACATGAAATAGAAACACATAAAAAAAATTAACAAAAAAACTAACTAATAAAAATGGACAATAATTTGAGACACAAAAAAAGAAAAAAAAAAGAAACTGAGATCATTTTTATGAAATGGAGGTAAGTTTTACTGCTAAATAAATGTTTCGTTAACACCTATTCCTTGTTGGTAAAGATTTGATAATGTAGTACCATAATGCAAATAGTGAAACACGAGTAATGAATAAAAGTAAATCAACTATAGTGAACCTTTTTTTTAAAAGGTACTTTCATTCAAATAAATCACTGCAATGAATGTGAAGATAAAAATTTTGGAATACAATCCTACTAGTGACAATTTGATTATGAAAGTAATTGTGAAATTTGTAATTATTCTACGTCCAAGGGAAAAAAAAAGGAAGAAGGTACTTCCCCTGAATCTGATCCCCCGCCAAACATGACCTGAAGTGCAAAAGCGGGAAATGACGGGATAGCCCTTAGTCAATAAGAAACCTGTCTTTATGCGGGGAGCAGTTGGAATGAATATGGTGGAAAAGGCAAATTGCTGTTTTTATGGAGGAGAGATTAAGGATTCACTGAAATAGAAACGTGAAGAGTTGTAAGAAACACTTTTAAAAAGCGGATTTTGGGGGAAGATCTGATATCATTGTTGGGTTTGTTGTTAAAAATAATACAAAGTTGAAAAAGAAAATAAAAGAAAAAGAATTCTTAGGGAAAAAGGAATCCAAATTCTAGAAGGAATTCTCTTATCTTCTAAGTCAATGAAACTATATAAATAGAGGTGTTTTCCTCTTCTTTCATGTACAATAGTGACTTGAGTCTTTGAGAGAAAATTTAGCGAGTTTAGCATCTTGTGAGTTTTTCTTATAACTCTTTGAGATTTGTTCAAATAGTAGAAAATTAGGCGTTGCAACGCTTGAATATTTTTCTTGTAATACTTAGGGGTTGTGGATTGGTGAGTGAAATTCTATATGATTGTAGCGACTTGAATCATAGAGTGAAAATCTTTGATAATCCGTAAATTTGTCTTCGCTCTTTTATTTTTCCTTGTCTCATTAAATTTCTTAAACAACGATTCTGTGGGCGTAGTCAGAGAATTTACATTAACTCTCAACAACCAAAACCATGATTTGCTTGGGATTTTGCAACAAGTTTTAGCATTGATTGGTCACTTGGCAACATTTTCTTGTGTGCGTAAATTGTGATGATAATATATGGTAATAATGAGGTTAGACCAGTTTAGTTTAATTGAAGAATCGAAAATTAAATTAATAATTATGCTTGATTTAAAATTTTATTTTCCCTTTTTACTTTCATTTTCCTTTTTGTGTGTCTGATTAAATATACGTGTAGAAAAGGAGAAAAAGAATCAAATCTAACATAATCTATCAGCGTGTCATTAGCTTAATTTAGACTTATATTACATCTCATAGTGGAGGCATTAAAAGATAATTACACATGACAAAGGGTTTAGTTTTACTCGTAAAGGCAACTTTTGTTGGTATATGTTTAATCCGGTTCGAGTCACTATTCCATTGTTATAATCCCCCCAAAAAATAAAATTAACCTGATTAGGAATGTTAAAAGAAGAAGAAGAAGAAATAATAATAAGTAATGAATTTGCAATTATTTTTCTTCACCATGTATTTGAATAATTTAACGGTTACTTCCTTCAAATCCAAATATATATATATATATATATATATATATTAATTGAGAGAATTAAGTCTCGTACTTTTTGTACTGTAATTTTTCCGTCATTTTTATTTGGTAAATAAATATTGCCGTAATTGCTCTAATTTTCTTTATTTATTTACGAGACAAAAACATTTATGAAAAAACTCAAACAATATTTTAACCTATGACATTTGAGTTTAGCATTTCAAACCTAAACCACTTTGCCCTTTTTCCTTTTTTGCTTAGCTTTTTCACCAATAAATGTTTATAATTTTGTATTTTAAAATTAGCGTAAAAGTTAAAACATCAAATCTGAAAGTCCAGTTTCAAAACAAACCTTATTCCCTCTTAATTTGTATATTTACCGTCCCCGCCGTGTGTTTGGTGGATATAATATTATTTGAATATTTCTTATGCATTTTATATCTTTTTTGAATTTTTTAGTTCTATTGAGATTTTTGAAAATGGGGCAAGTAACGAATATTTTTTACCCACCTGACCCGAGCCACCACTCTCTGTGCCCTAATTCAAACAGGAGTGTATGGGGTGGATGGGTAGAAACAAGACGAGATATGGAGGAGGAGTGCCCAACCCGAACCCCGCCCCAATACAATCATATTATTGGGGTTCCTTATATTTTCAAATTAATTAAAACAAGAATTCTTACTCATACATTGTACGGAATCTAAAAGTAATAATAACTGTAGGAATTCTAGAGAGACATATTTATTTGACATGAAAAAGTGACGTGTTTAGCTGCCAACTATATATTAGATGATTGTGGGCCTTTAAATTCACCACTTGCATATAAACAACCAATTCATATTTGCCAACTGACGAATATCAGTTATTTATATCAGATATATAATTACTCTAATAACAAACGTCAATGAATTTTTATACAAAAATTTAAAAATTTATTAATATAGTCTGTTGAGTCATGTATTAGTATTATGAGACATAAATTTCTATAACCATGCTATCATCCATTATATTTGAATTTATTTGTCGATAACACTTTTTGCACCAGTTAATTTTTTTTTTTGATATAGTAGGTATAGGAGAGGGGAGGGGCATGTGTGCTTCAACCCTGGACCTCCTGTCTAGAATGTGAGAAACTTAACTAACGTAGAACTTGTTTGAATTACAGTGCTAATTAATTATGCATATATAAATAAAAATTAATTGAGGTGATTCAATAAAAGTAAAATGTTTAAAAATTATTGAACAACTATTACAGTGCAACTGTATCAACATTCGATCCATCTTTCAAATAAATAATTCAACTCCAAATACAATAAGATCATATTTAAAACGACAAACTGAATTTTTTGTTACATTGGGAATTATCAAAAAGTTTTAATTTATATTAATTATACCATTAGCAAATTCAAGTACTATAATTTAAAAAAATGATTATTGCACTACAATAGCCATAAAAAAATTCCTTCAAAAATCATTAAAAAATTAAAATTTATAATTAAGGTTACAGATTTAAAATTTTATTGGGTTAGAGCCGTGCTATGCCTGTATTTTTGAATTATAAATATTATTATTTTCTTTTTTTTTAAAAAAATAGAACTCCTAATTAATTTCTTCTTCGATTTAATAAGTGACATGCCCCTGATTCAAAATAGTTGGCAAAAGAAACTACCGTAAATTAATAATTGGACATGAGTTAATAAATCGAAAAATGAATATCATTTAATAAACTAGTGTAACAATTCCCAGCCCCCCTCCCAAAAAAAAACATAAGATAAAAAATACCAAAAAAAAGAAATTAAATGATATCACTAGAAATCATATAGAGCTAGAAATCTTACAGAACCAAAAATTTTGTAGAGCTAAAAAATGAGCGTGAAAAGCCTCCATTCTCTTATTATATATATATATTAGCGTAATAATTTCCCAAAAAAACATAAGATAAAAAAATAGAAAAAAATTAAATGATGTCACTAGAAATCTTATAGAGCCAGAAATCTTACAGAGACAAAAATTTTATAGAACCAGAAAATGAGCGGAAAAAACCACGATTCTCTTATTATATATATATATATGTGTGTGTGTGTGTGTGATGCATATCCTATCGTATTTTTTGCCCCCAATTTCTTAATTAATTAACTTTGAAATAGTGATGGCAACGGGGCGGATTTAGGGCAGATCGGCCCCTCCCCGCCCTGACATGATAACATTTTCCGCCGTCCCGCGTGCCGCACCGGACTATTTCAGGTTAGGTCGCAAGGCTATTCAGGGCAGCAAACTGCCACATTTAATTTTTTTTTTTTTTTTGAATTTAGTGGTAAATTTTAGGGTTTCTAAGCTACCTGAAATTAACAACCACACTCAAAAAAAATTTTTAATAAAATTTGGGGTTGTATAATTGCTTTTTTTTTCAAAACACACTAAATAGATCGAGGTGGCCCCGATCCGCCCCGCGACCCATGGTGGGGCAGCGATCACGTCCGTGATCCGCCCCGCCAACCTGCGAGACGACATTTTTTTGCCCCATTCGGTTAGGTGCACCACGAGTTAGCGGCCTAGTTGGGGTAAATTGTCATCCCTACTTTGAAGATTTATTCCCTTATTGTGAGATAAACGTAACTTCTTTTCACAAACATCTCTATATCTGACGCCATTTCATTTGAACTGTATATGACATCTGAAAATAAAAATTTTTAATAAAATACAGTGCCTTAAATTGGTAATGACTTAATAAATTAAATGAGAATTATAACAGATTTTTCTCTTTAAATTCTCATCACATTTATTTTTCTAAAAACTGTATGTAAAAATGTTTAGAATAAATATTTTTAATATTTACAATATGTTGTCCCACTCATGTGTTGTCTTTTATAATTTATTATTCGGATTGAAATTTCTTATATTTTATAGTTAACTTTAATTATAGAGATGACAAATTTAAATTTGATAATATTATATATTTGTCGTTGAACTTACATTTTCAAATGTATTGGACGATGATAATAGATTTTTCTCATTATTGCGTATGTCTTGAGCTTTACTATTAGTTAGTCTATTGATATTATTGATTCAATTAATATATAATTGTGTATTTTTATTTTCTACAATGGTGTAAATATTGTAGATTTATTATGTAACTAGATATATGTTGATACATTTTTATACTCGTGCAATGCACAGTTAATTTAATTAGTATATATTTGTAAATACTTACTGATCCCCTAATGAAAAAAAAATGTTAATTCCGTTGGAAATCGAGGAAACAACGTTACTCATGTATTACTGTTAGAAATCTCAAGTAGGATGAACTTTGAAGTAGTTTTTCCTTTTAACAACACAACCAACACTCAACTCGTAAGCACCATTATTTTCTTATGCTTCATGTGACTCTTAACTTAAAAGAGTGTTGATTTGAGTTGGAAATGTGTTACTTTAATTAACTGTCAAGTTAGTCATCCGTAAAATAAAATGCCTATAAAATAAGAATCAAGCACCCTTGCACTCATGACTTACCCATTTTGTGAAATTTTAATAAATCTAGTCTTTCAAATTAGATGAGACTGTTTGAAACTTATATAAGTTAAATTCTTCAAGTTACATTTGAAACATCGCATTTACGTCTTTAACACAAAATCTTTGTTAGTTTCATTAATGATATTTTCACACAGAGTTATACTATTTATCTAGATTAGAAATAGATATTCAGTCTAGTTGACATCACTACATTAAAGGATAAATTGATATATATAAATACATAGGGTTTTTATTTAAAGAGATGATAACTAGACTGAACCAGTCTCCAATCTAGATAAATAGTATTATTTTGGCAAATAGAAACCCATTAAACATTCAAAAAAACCAAATTACTCTTGTTCAAAAGCATGTGGTAGCTAGAACTTTTTAATCACATGGTTTACGTCCAAAAGATAAGATTAAGTAGGTAGATACCAAAAAGAAAAGAAAAAGAGACGTATCACCTTAAAAATAGAGTAAATATATTCAATGATGGTGTGAAGGAAAAAAAAAATAATAATAATAGGATCGGAAGAGCGTCGATAACATAAAATTAAGTTGATTATTTTTTTATACAAGGAGTGATAGGGGAACGGTGCGTGTAGTTTGAATCCGACACCACCTACCTGAATGTGTAAATATTTAACTATTACAACACGTAGTCAAACCATAACATATAAGCTGGTTATTAATATGCAATGCTAGTATCAAGAACAATAAAATAACACAAGGGACAAACTTTTTCTTTTTAATTAAATATTAAAAATGGTGTCTCGTCCTCATCATCAAATGTATTTTCTCTTTTTTTTAAGGAAAAAAATGTTGTAAATAATTATTTTATTTAGTGAATGACTAATGTATCCCTGAAACCCTGACTTGTATCTATAAATAGGTTGCTCTGGTTCTCATATTGATATAAAAATCATGAGTTTCTTCTTCAATTTTTATCTCTATTTTTGTATTCTTTTCTTCTAATTTATAGCACGTTATCAGCACGATTAGTTATTTAATTATTTTGCATTACATTTTTTTACAATTAATCATGAATGAAATCACAATAAATATAATTTTCCTTCAAAAATTCGAGTGTCAATGGATTGAATTTTCTTCTTAACATATGAGACGATTTATTTATTTATTTATTTTAATGTTTACATATCATCTTATTAGGATCTTCATCTAATTTAATAGTTAGATGGATTTCAATTTGCTACATGAAATAATCTACCAATTTAATGGTAAGATTCCTTCCAAATTTGTAATTATTATATATTTTCTAAGAAAAAACGTTAATGTATTGAGATGACAGGTGTTATACACGATTCTCAAATTTTCATTAGAAGGGATTCATGTAATTAGATCTCAATATTTATTTTACTATTGGATTGCTAATGTTCAATTTTCAATGAATTTTTAGCATCTAATTATTTATGTCATAATTACTCTTTTGTTTTTGTATAAAAAAGAGATCATAAATTCTCCCTTGATTGATCCCTGTCCTAAAATAATTATGGCCGTCAATCACGTAATGAATGTGGATATGACAACCACTATTTATATAATTTATATCCTTCGTTCTTCTTCTCGAAACGATATGATATACTATTATGCAACATCCATATGTCGTAATTAATTTTCTTTATTAGATGTAATATTAAATTTAAAAGTGACTCATCCCCATATATTATATTATAATTAATAAAATGTTTGTAGAGATTTAGTCTTCAAAGATTATTATGATTGCACGATGATAATTCTTGAAGAATTAAAATAATATTTAATTAAATATTCTAGAAGAATATAACTGGCCCTAATTATATAAATAATCATGATTTCCTAAAGAAACATAAATTCTATCTTTATTATAGATATTCTTGGATATTATTGATATATAATGCTTCGTTGTATTCTCGAATAATCAAAACTTCTCTCTTGTTAAAAGTGTACTCTAGTAGAATATACTTTTCTCCCAAAATTATCAAATTTATTATTAGTTGTGATTTCCTGAAGAAATCACAATATTTGTTCTAGAAGAATATTTTTTTGATCACAAAGAATCATATTTTTTATTTATCAGCATTATATTATTATTAGTAGGTTTTAGAATGTTTATGATGTATTACGCAATTTGTTTATTCGTAGCCCATATATTTATTGTACTTTCTCGAAGAATGACAATTAAATAATTGTGTTAGTAATTCTAAATATTATTGTAATCTAAATATCATTCTTGTGGTTCCTAAAGAATCACAAATTACATCTCATATTCTAGAAGAATATGATTGACTTTAGAAAAATCATATAAGATTTATCGTAATTTCTGAATAAATAAGATTCTGCAATTCTTAGTAATCCTAAAGATTAATACATTGTGATTCCTAAAAAAGACTATGATTTCATCATATTTTAATAGAATATGGTGTGTTTCTAAAGAGAACGATATATGAAATTTAGATTTGTGTTTTCTTGAAGAAAAATACAATAAACAAATATTTCTGAAGAATATTTCATATGGCTCATTATGAAATAACTATTTTATTTTATTTTTCGTTATATGCAGTATTTATTTGTTATTGAATTATTTAATTTTATTTAATTACTTTAGTTATATTAAATAAGTTGTCGCTCCCAGAATAGCACGACTAATTGTAATATTTTGAAGAATGTTAGATGCTCCTAAAAAGTAATTTATATTAGATATAAAAATCTAATTTATTTAGTAATTTAATATTCTTAAAGAATATTGATCTAGTAATATTGATATATTGCTACTGGAGTAGTAATAACACAAATTAATTCTAAAAGTATAATTTACTATACTCTTAAAGTAGCATGTGTCTTGATAACTATAGATATTAGTGATATGTGAAACAATACTCCCTGAATGAGAGTATAAATATTCATGTCTTATTGACATTGAATTTATAACTCAACTTATTGTAAAGTTATACAAATGGCCAATACCACCAAATTTCAGTTAATTGCACGTGAGAATTATTTGTCATAAGTCATTGATGTTATAGTATATCTGATCTCAAGTGGTTTGAGTAAGACAATAAAAGAAGGAAACACATTTAAAAATAGCATAAAAGCACTTAGTTTTTTACATTATCATATCCACGATAACTTGAAAGTTGTGTACCTTACCATCAAATATCCATATGATATATGAGAAATCATGAATTACATCCAACTGCTTTCACTGCATTGCTTGAAGCAAATGCAACATCTCATTGTGAATTGTGTGTGAAGACGTGGAAAAACTCATAAACAAAACTCTAACAGTTGATGCATAAAAGCATCCTTCAGTGATAGCTCTTCTAAAAGGGAGAATAAATGCACATTTAGCATGTACTTGTCATACAGTAAAATATGACGCCGATCTCTAACTAGTAGTCAATAAAAGGAAAGAGAAAGTGGAGACTAATTTTCTTAATTATGATGGCCAAGTAGTGACTCGCTTTGATGTTTCTGATTCCTTTGTCGATCCAAAAGGGAATATTGATATCTTGATTAGTGATTAATCATAATAAATTGTTTTAGTTGATAGTATAACTACACACACCATTGTTCAAGATAAAGTACTTTCTGAATTAACATTAGCTAAAATAATGTTAATACTATATATCAGGTGTATCGAACATCATCAAAAGCTCTAGAAGAACTTGTTTTATTTTGACAAATAATATTAAATTGTATATTGATGATGCATTTTATTTGATGAAATTTAAGAGAAATTTGCTGATTTTTAAATATATCAAATCGTTATCGCATTGAGATAACGCAAAAAGATGATAATATTTTTGCATAACTCCTTTGGATCTGACCGGAAGCAGATAAAGGAAAAATTTCAGGCACTACTATCTGAAATGTATTGTACATCCATAAAAGCCACTAAGAATATGATGTCTCTTACTTAAAAAAGTTTTAGTTGTGATGTTCAACTACAAAATCATTTATTGGTCCAGAAGTTCAATATTATGGAAATTTTACTATTTGACATAATCGGTTATACCATTCCAGTTTGTTAATGATAAGAACTGTCTAGAAATCATGCGAAGAATAGAAGCTTCTTCCATTTAAAAGAATTCTTTTGTGTTGCAAGTTCTTAGGCAATTTGATTATTAGTAATCACTAGATAATTTAGAACTGAGTTCTAAATATATCTGACAAATATTTATGGTGAACCGTTTGGGCCTACTCACGTTCCATATAGACCTTCTGGATTATTTATGAATTTGGATTGACTAGAAGTCACATGTCAAACTCGTAACTAGAAATTTGCGAGAATATTTGCTCAATTGATTAATTATGAGCAAATGTCCCAGATATCATAAAAGACATATGTATCTTGCTAGTAAATTTTATCCCTAAAGTCATTAACTATTAATATATTGATTGAGATCTTAATTGTCAATGGTTAGCACAATAATATTATACGCCTCAATTTATTTATTACACGAAATTGAAAACAAATCATTTGCGTTTAAATGATATTAATCTTTTACCTGCAGCAATTTTTATATAACATGCTAATAAAATATATGACACCCTTTATATATTTAACTTACAGTCGGAAGTCTTCATCTAAAGTCGATAAATGCGGTATATATAGTCGCTTTACCACAAAAACTAAGATAGATATTATTATAATGTTGAGAATACAAATTGGATTTGAATCTTTATTTGTATGCTTCATCCATGAAGGAAGATGCACTGTATCGTGTTTTTCTGACTGTTTCTTAAATTGAACAATCTTCCCAGTATTAGGAGGATGAATTGATAATTGGAAATGTGCTCTTCCGATCTTTCAATTGTAATCCTCACATGTATAATGCAAACTTAAAGTTTGCAAGATAATATGCATTTTAGATTACTGATTGTATAGCTACCAATAGATATACTAAGTTAGATGCTCTAATTTAGATTAATATAAAATCATGTAAAAGGATTTGAGATATTAATGGCATGCGTGAAGCATGACATAATCGATTCCAAAATAAATATCTATAAAAGAATATAGAGTAGATATTTGTGATGGTCTTATTGAAATATATACTTCAGATGAGTATATAGACATGACTAATTAAAAAGTGTCTAAAGAGGCTCAAGTACTGAAGAGGCTCAAGTACTTGAAATTACTGAAATAAAGATATCTCGATAAGTTATGCCTATACTGAGATCAGATTTACTCGACAAGAAATAATAGTCGACTATACATGTTTAAGAGCTCAGTAAATAGCAAGGCCGTTGAATCAAATTTCAATAAAATTATTGACATTGAATATTGGTTAAGATAAAAAGACAATCGTACATATTGTTGCAATATCAATAACATAACGATTGATAATTATGTTAAAAGAGCATTAACTATGTGGTGGATGTTATTGAAATGTGAAGTTTCATTCAATTGGTAACATATGACAAATATTTAGATTTGATATACTTGAATAAAGCATATAAAAAACTTAAAGTTCTTGTATACATTGCTTATTAATATCAGGGATGTACGCTTTGTACTCTTTTTTCCTTGATTAAAGTTTTGTCACAATTGGTCTCCTAGCAAGGTTTTTAACGAGGCAATATCAATGACGTATCTAAAGAACAATGTATTCTTTTTACTTCGCTCGAATTTTTTCTACTGAGTTTTTTCTTGTAAGGTTTTAAAGAGGTATATTCTTTATGTAATAAATGTCTATGACATATATGATACTGACCATCAATATAAAACTCCTGAAGAGTTAACATTGCCTGAAGTAGAATATATTTCAAAATATTGAAGATATTAGAGAGATATGGAAAGCTAAACACGAGAATTATTATTGGTTGAAATCAGGGGGAGCAACTATACTATTTTTCCTTCAATCAGTTTTTTATCCCACTAGGTCGTTCTCGTAATGTTTTAATGAGGCAACACTTGCACACTCCAAAATTGATTAGAATTAATTGCATTCTTTATGTTTAATTTGGTAGATTTTTCCTACTGAGTTTTTCCTAAACGAGGTTTTTGATAAGATAAATGTTGTATAATAGTTATTCAAGGGAGAGTGTAGTAAATAATTATTATATTTAACACTTCCTTGAAACTATTATACAAATTGAATTATAAAGAGAAATTATAAAGAGGTGAAATGAGTGGTGTAGATTTAATATAAGTTTGAAATTTGTGATTATAGATGAAAAGTAGTCAAATCAATAGTCAAATCAGTGGTAGGTGGGATTATAAAGAGAAATGAAAAAGAGTATCAAACAACCCCTTAGTGAATGACTATTGTAATCTTGAAACCCTATACTTATATCTATAAATAAGTTACTCTGGTTCTCATATTGATATACAATTCCTGAGTTTCCTGTTTAATTTTTCTATTCTTTCCTTCTAGTCTATAATAAAAAAAGTATTGTATACCTCAAATCAGTTTTAATGCTGAGGCCCTAAAATCTTTATCCCATGTTCAAGTTTCACCAATCGAGTGTCGTTGTGTCAGTTTTTTTAAACATTATATATAAAGTAGCGTGGGGCTTATTTTGATGCTATTTATGTTTGTACTACTTTGTTGACAAATTATTTCTACTTGAACTAATTTCAGGAAAGAAAAATTAAATGGTAAGGAAATTTCTAAAAATGAAAAGGAAATGAGAGTCAGACACCCAAATCATTGTTAGGCTCAAGTCAATTAGCCCATAAAATTTCTATTGAAGAACCCAAGTTAAATTGCCCTCCTAAATACCAAACTCCCCTTGCAGCCCAAAATACAAGTACAAGACACATCTACCTACATCGGATCACAAATCACCCAAATGATACTAACTACAGGAATGAGATGGAAGTTGCTCTTGTTATTGATGCAGATGTAATTTGGAAATAATCTAATACCAGATAGTGATATGAAATAATATCAAATACTAACATGAATATATCATCTCTACAAATCACATATTATGGCACACCATCTATCTGGTGTTATAACGGCACCAAATGTGTGGCACTTGTAAAATCAATTATTGACGAGCTTTATCATTTAGATAAAAAAAAAAAGAAGTAGTTACAGAAATAGCATTTTAAAATTTGGTGCATTTTTCCGGTTTAAAAAAATGGTGAGTTTTGTGTCTTAGATATTTTCTCCTAAATGATTTTACTTTTACAAAAATAAATATACAATGTGTCACATGTAATTACGATTAATTTAAAAGTGACATAAAGTTAGAAAAAAACATGATCATACCTAGTTTTTCCCCCCCTGAGGAGTGCTATTTGTAGATGCAACGTTTACAAAAATTTGTAAACATCCCCTTGAATTTGCATGCACCCGTCAAAATTGTCATTTCAACTAAGATGGAGTCAGAGGCATTTAAATGAACATAGAATGAGTGTGTATAATTTTTGTAAGAGTCCTACTATTTATAGGGAGGTTTTCACAAAATCTTTTACAAAATAGAGCAAATTCATTATCTTATTCTGAAATTATTCTTTTTTCCCAATCACACACAATGCACAACGTTAAAATGATTATCACCCTATTTTATAAAATATTTTGTGAAAACTTTCTTACAAATAAAATTTTCCAATAAATAAAGAAAATAGAGCTTGATAACAACAACTTAATTAGGAATCTTTTGGGGTGTCTATTCCACTAAAAATAATTCTATTTGAACAAAAATGTAAGCAATAAGTTTAACAGGATTGACATGTGGCCATGTGATTATCATTAGATCGGAAGAGCACATGTGATATATTAAAAAAATAGAACTATATGATGTAGTGCCAGTTCTGTTAAAAAAATATTATTCCTTTTCGTTCAACTGGAATAATTTTAGGAACTTGATTTCAATTGTATTACTTAAAATAAAATTGTAAATTTGACTTTAAAAAAGAAGAAAAAGAAGAAATTGCAGATATTAGTACTCAAACTCTGGCATTTCCCAGTAATAATAATTAAAAAAAAAGGAAAAATTTTCCAACTTTAGATGGGGTATTTAAGAAAATTTTACTTTTATTTTTTATAGAAATATAAAAATATAATAATCATGTGATGAGGTAATAGACAATGATAACTGTTGGTCACGACACAATAGCCACTATACATATTATTATTATTATTATTATTATTATTATTATTATTATTATTATTATTATTATTATTATATTAGCATTATTAGGTGGTAACTTGCTGACAATTGCATGGAATCCACTAGCACAAGTTTGTAAATGGAAGTTGGAAGAGCATATAGAGAATAAGAATTTTATTACAATAATAAAACGACATAGACGAGAAAAATAATAGTAGAACAATTTTGTTAGTGAATTCATTTCATTTTAAATTATTATTTGGTCAAAGTCAATTATTATTTGGCCAGATGTTGGTGCTTGACTTCCATATGCAGGTAAAATAAAATCCATGTTGTGCGCATTTACCTCTATGTCTTGTTTGTGTTTGCACTCGCCCTTTTCTGCACCAAAAATTCTATGAAGAGTAATACTCTCCATTAGGCCTCAATTCCTCATCCCCCAATGGTATATGGCCACATGGAGAGTTTACTCTCCATAGAAAGACTGCTTTCTGCACCCATTTTCCCAACATGTGTGGGATCAGTTGTTGATTTATTTGAGCCAATAATAATAATGTTATGTAGAATCGCGTTAGAAATGCATCAATGACGGGATTGGAGGTTATGGTCATCAAGGTTATCAAACTCGTCCTTCTAGCTACAAATTGGGCACAACCTGGTGCTCAAGGACAGCAGCAACCTGGCTATTATGGCTATGTTCAGCCTGGAGAATACCCAGGTCCACCCCAATACAATTTCATGGTTATCCACCCCAACCCAACCCAACCCAACCCAACCCAACCCAAGTGAGTATGCTGCTGGCTGGGACCAAACAACTGCTCCACCAAGTCAGCAAACTGCTCAAGGAGCCAAGGACAAGGGTACTCCCAAGATAGCTATGGTGGCAATAATGCAACGGCCCCTCAAACAAGTTATGGTCAGCCTCAGCCAATGGCGGAGCCAGGAGCTGTTATAGGACTGAGCCGAAAGGATGAGTCGTATATTATGCATCACTAAATTACCTTTACATATAATTTTTTTTTTTAAACAAACTATAATGGAAAATTTTCCAATTTAGAAGGGCCGGGGTCCGGCATGGCCCCCCTAGCTCTGCCATTGGCCCCTGCCAAACGCAGTACCAGGCTATGATCGTTGATCAGCATTCAGCAGCAAGGTTATAATTCTACCTATGGTTATGTCTCAAACCCTCCATCTGATGGCCACACTCCCCCTCCATATGGAAGTCAAGCACCAACATCTGGTCTGGCCAGCCTGGTTATGTGGTTCCCCCAAAGTCACAGGGTGGTTAGGGAACCCAGCCATCAGCAGGTTACGGTTATGGGCCGCCTCAAGGGCAAAAAACTTCAAAGCGGTCCACCAGTCACCCAACGCCCAAGGGGGGTATCCTCAGCCCTCAGGGCAACCTGGTTACCCTCATTCTCAGCCTCCACCTACCCAGACGGGTTATTCCCAGTCAGAAACTAGTGTCCAGCAACCATCATCAGGTTACCCAATACCTCAGCCCCCACCTTACGGAGCTCAACGAGGATATGGGGCTCAACAGCAGCCACCAATACAGAACACAGCTTATGGTGGTAGTTATTCCCAACCGCCCGCTTACTCCACAGATGGTTCTGCACATGGAAATTACGATGTGTCAAAGTTTGTATCGTTGATCTGAAACATTAATTTCACCTAGCGACATAAACAAAAAACCATGCCAACAACTTCAGTATTTGCAACGGAGAATGACTGTTATGTATGCGGCTGAGCAAATGACAATTCATCAAGCCCAAATGTAATTTGTATAGATGAGGAGAGAAGAATTTATCACCTCAACAGTTTCAGAACCACCCCCAAAATTGACTAATTGCACTAAAAACAACAGTCACAGTCGAATGGGCATAGACGGGGTACCTCCAGCATCAGGATTTCCGATGCCCAACTCCTCTTCCGTATAAATAGCTAACCCATCTCCCGTTTCTTTCTCGGCTTAGGAGCAGGCTCCTCGAACAAACTACTCCTCGAACAAACTATCTTGCGGAGCTCGATTCTTGCTTTTCTTCTTTATTTTCACCTCAATATGAGGTTCTGCTTTAGCAGCTGAATCTTTGGCTGGTTTCTTTTGCTCTGACTTTCCATCTTCCAGTTTCTTCCTCTTCTTGCCGGCGAATATATCTTACAATTTTATCTCCTAGAGTAGTTAATGGCATGTTTGTTCCTACATTCTGTCCAAGCTCAATTACATCCAAAACAAAAATTCTAAAAGAAAACACCAAAGATCACCAGCAAGAAGCTGCCCTTTTCTCCAGTAAGAAATCAGATCATCAAATCATCAATGTTCGATTCCATTTTCTCCGGTCTTCGAAGCTCCTACTCATGACAAAAGACAAAAGACCAAAATGTAAGGATCCTTCAACAGTCATGTTCCTAGTTCTGTTCCTTCATTTCGACTGCAGTATTATCTCCATTTTGGTAAGTACCTCCATCTTCATTTGAAGTGGTCTTCAACAGTCAAGTTTGACTCCGAAAGGCCAAACTACATATATATTTGGGTTAATTACACATAACGTCCTCAACTTCTCAGTTTTTTATCGATTACGTCTCTAATTTTTAATTTTCCCTTTTTGCGTTCTTAACCTTTAGTGAAATCTCATTTTTCACCTATGTAGAAGGAACACGTCTATTTCATTGGTTAATGACGGGGATATTTTAAGTAAAACAAAAAAATAAATATTTTAACATATTTTAATTAAAAAATTAAAAAAAAAAGAAAAGAAAAATAGTGGGAAGGGATTCCCCTTTCCCCCACACCCAAAACCAAGCTGCTGGAATGGCAGCCATTTCTGACTACCATTCCGGCCCCTTTTTGCTGCTAGAAATGACTGTCATTTATGCTACCATTTTTAGCAGTCCCCCTTTTGCAGATGGAATGGTTGCCATTTTCTGGCAGCTTGGGGAGACTCCCCCCTCTTTGCTGCTGGAATGGCAGCCATTCCGACTGCCATTTCTGGTAGCAAAAGAGGGAAGCCCCCTGCCATTCCGGCAGCTTGGTGTGCTCTTCCGATCTCCATAATTTTTCTTTTTCTTTTTCTTTTTTTAAATTTTTAATTAAAATATGTTAAAATATTTTTTTTGTTTTATCCAAAATACCCTGTCATTAACGAATAAAATGGACGTTTTCCATCACCAGGAAAGAAAAATGGGATTTCACTAAAGGTTAGAGACGTAAAAAGGAAAAATTAAAAGTTAGGACGTAATCGATAAAAAGTTAAAAGGTTAGAGACGTTAAGTGTAATTAACCCTATATATTTCTATATAAATACGCAATTCAAAGTTACCAAAGAACACACTCCATTTATTGTACATCCATAGCATACATTGAAGGTAACCAAAATGCAAGAAGTCACTTGTATAAGCAAATTCAAAAAAACTTATGGCCGAAATAATACGAATGTTGATAGAAATTTCCCTTGTTTTATATTGTTAATATTCTGTGAGTAAAAAATGTAATATTAACAAGAAGTCTCAATGCTGTTTTATTTACAAATTTAACAAAAGTAGTGATCGCACGTGCCGTATCTGCAGTTTTGGATATTTTAATACAAATTGTTTCTAAACTTTGTTATCAGATGCAATATAAATAATACAAATTAATGTGTTACATGGATATGAATGAATTAAAATTGAAGGACACAATGTGCTTAAGGGAGAAGCTGGAATAAAAACTCAAAAAAAGTCATATATAAGTATTAATTTGAAAACATTAAACAAACTCAAATGTATTACAAATAGTGTTTAACAACTCAAATCTAGTACATTAGACTAAAACGTAAGCTGAACGCGATGATTTTTAGTTTAGCAATAACAAAGAAGTACACCAACCATCAAACCAAGATGCCAACAATATACGAGCTAATTCTATTCTATCCCTAATTCCATTTTGCAAAATTTCTTTTTTATGCCAAAAACTCATAATTTCCTTCTACAAAGTATAATCCATATTCCACACTATCTATAATTTACATGAGTTTCAAGTTTCAACAATTATTTCCAGCTAGTTAGAAGCATTTTTGGTGATAATATCAATCACTTAGATTAATTAAACACACACTAAATAAGTTAGTAAGTTTCAACTATTACTTAAATCATAATTTTTGTTCAACTCAACAAGCATAAACCAATTAGGCAATTACACTATGTCGTTATTTAAAGTCTAAATTTTAAATTGTATCAAGTCACGATGGTTTCTTACCCCATGATCATTAGACCAGACAATACTTCTTTAACATGAAACATAATCATTTTTTCAATATTTCCAGTTATGAAGCCATCATACTGAAGTTTACTTCCTACAGGACTTTAAATATTACGAGTCTTGTTGCTATATCATCATGCGTTTTGAAAGACACCACAAGATTTCCTTGCCTAAAGTCTCTGTCTTCCAACATCTAGTAGAAAGCATGCTTTCAATGTCTTATAGAATAGTAGTCTCAATGTCTTATAGAATAATAGAAACACAATAATTGGGCAAAATCAATTTTTATTGTGAAAATAAAAACAATTCCCCCACATATTTAAGCATAATTTAGGGCAAAATCAATTTAGGAATTGAGGCTAGAATTTACCTAGAAAATTGGAGGAAGAAGATGCCTAGAAGAGAAGAAAGAAAAACCATCCATCGCTGACTCGCTGGAACGCCATTCACTGCCAGACAGCCACCGGAGTTGAAATTTGAGGGACGATTTGACAAAAGAGGGTCGACTGTAGTGTGTAGAGGAGTGAAATTAGAGAGCAGAGCAGAGCATATCAGAATTGAAGAATCGACGATTGAACGTTCCTGGTTCTGGCAATTTTTTAATGCTTTTGAAATTTATTGGGCTAAAATTTCTTACCAGCAGCCCAAGCCGTTGCCTCCGGACCCAAAGCTTAATTTTTTTTTTTTTTTGAGGAAATTATGTTGGGTTTGTTGCAAAAAATAATCCAAAGTTGAAAAGAAAAAGGAAAGGGAAAGAAGTAGAATTCTAGGCGGAAAAAGAATCCAAATCATAGAAGGATTGTCTTGTCTTCTAAGGAAACGAAGCCTATAAATAGAGATATTTTCTTCTTCTTTAATATACAAGTGGTACAAGCGAGTTGAGGGAAAAATTGGTGAGTCTAGCATATTGAGAGTTTTCTTGTAACTCTTTGTGCTTTGGTCGAATGGTAGAAAATTAGGTGTGGTAAAACTCTGGGTGATTTTTTCGGTGTCACTTAGGTCGGGTCAGAGAGTCTTGTGAAGAAAAATAGTAGCCTAACATCTTGAGATTTCTTGTGTTGTTTACTGGTTGGGCAAATAGTAGAAATTGGTAGATGCGATAAAGCTTGTTATATTTTTCTTATAATACTTGAATGATGAGTTTTGGCAAGTGAAAATTCTGTATGATTGTAGCGACTTTAATCATATAGTGAAAAGTTTTGACAGTCCGTTAAATTCATCTTTGTTTTTTATTTTTCCTTGTCTCATTTAAATTCCTTGAACAACGGTCCTGTGAGCGTAATCGAGGAGTTTGCATTAATTCCCAACAGTAGTATCAGAGCGTCAGGTTTTGTTCGAGGTGGAGCATAGGGAAAATGGCGTACGAAGTGGTGAGAATCAAGTTTGACTTGTGGTTAGAACAAGTTGGAATTTAGTGATTCTGATTGGGCGATTTAAAGCGTTCAAAGGAAAACCGTCCCTGTGTTTTAACAAAATTGTTGGAGCTGGTATGAACGATGGTTATTGGGAAGATTTAGATTTGAAAACTGAAAATATGACGTGTCTTCATCTGGTCAAGAATGTTCTTATAAATATTCATGGAATATTTGTTGTGAAAGAACTGTGGCGTCAATTTAGAGAGGTGTATCCGGCAAGAGGTTTTTCAAATTTGTTACACTTGGAAAAATTGTTTAGTTCTTTCTAAATTAGTGTGTGTATGAAAATTCTCAATGGGCTCGTCTGGAAATTGGTGGGTGTTGCAACTTATTGGTGTTATAGACTGACTGACTATGTAAGAAAACATTGTCCAAGTGGAGCAGGATCGACTACTGTTCAGATTTGGACAATCCAACTCTCTTGGTGTGAGGACAGTGGAGATGTGCTATGAAGTATATGGGTACATCATCATGGTGTATCGCTAGGTGCCATGGTAAAAGATGTGTATTACATCTAGCGGTTGCATTTACACACGGCATTGGTTGGCGGTGATGCAAGGTGTGTGTTTGTAGTAATGTCGATGGCCGATGAGCTCTCTGGAAAGTCAACGAGAGAGTTGCACCACAAATTTCAGCTGGTTTATTTTAACATTGAGCAGATGAAATGCTTGAAATTTATTGTTAATTCTAAGTTGTTATACTCATGTGGTGGAGTATGGAACTATCAAAGTATGTCAAAGGCTTGCTTGGTAATTTCTCAAGTATTGTGTACATGATTGAATAAGATGAAGATTTTGACTTATTTTGGCAATGCAAAAATTGTTGGGTTCGTTGCTAAAAATAATCCAAAGTTGAAAAGAAAAAGGAAAGGGAAAGAAGTAGAATTCTAGAAGGAAAATGAATCTAAATTATAGAAGGATTGTTTTGTCTTCCAAGGAAACGAAGCCTATAAATAGAGATATTTTCTTCTTCTTTAATATACAAGTGGTACAAGCGAGTTGAGGGAAAAATTGGTGAGTCTAACATCTTGAGAGTTTTCTTGTAACTCTTTGTGGTTTGATCTAAGGGTAGAAAATTAGGAATGGTAAAATTCGGGGTGATTTTCTCAGTGTCACTTGAGTCGGGTCAGAGAGTCTTGTGAAGAAAAATAGTAACCTAACGTCTTGAGATTTCTTGTGTTGTTTGCTAGTTAGGCAAAGGGTAGAAATTGGTAGATGCGATAAAACTTGTTATATTTTTCTTGTAAGACTTGGGGGATGGGTTTTGGCGAGTGAAAATTCTGTATGGTTGTAGCGACTTTAATCATATAGTGAAAAACTTTAATAGTCCGTAAATTTATCTTCGTTCTTTTATTTTTATTGTCTCATTAAATTTCTTAAACAACGGTGCTGCGGGCGTAATCGGGGAATTTACATTAACTCTCAACAAATTAGAGATGGTATTGTGGATTTCAAAGATTTTGGGCTTTCCCTGTAAGTATGTTTTATTTGTAGATATACACCTTCCATTTGTTTTTCACCTGTATATTTTGTAAATATTTTTAAGTTTCTTTGTTTACGGTTATTTATATATGTCAATTTTAATTAATTTAAATTTATATTCATATTTTATATAACACGTGTTGTAACTGCTTTGAACTTATAAGGATATTATCCAACCACAATTGAGTTTTGTATAATTATACTTTCAGCAATTAATCCTTATAGTCAGTTTCTTATTATAATTAAAACTAGTTGTATATCTTTGTGTTGCACAGAATATAATAATTAACAAAATCTATGATAATTTAAAGAACTAAATAGTCACAATTTTATTGGTATCTAGACTGGAGACCGGTCTCCAATTTAGTTGACTGTATTACATTAGGGATTGGTAGAAATGCATAAATACAAGTGGGTATTAAATTTATTCAAGAGCCAATAAGAAAGTGATAACTAGACTGGAGACTGATCTCCAGTCTAAATAAGTAGTATTATTCATTTAATTACGTATTACTCACTCATATATATGTTGTTAATAATTACAATTTTATTACGTATAATTCTTTCATATGACACAAAGTTAATTAAATTGTCATTTATAAAATAATACTCTTAACTAATAAAAATGAGAATTAGTGAAAAATTTTTAAATATAAATTTAATTTCATGTTAAATATGAAAACCAAGAAACTATTAAAAATATAACATACAAAATTTATAAAACTCTAAAATTACCATTTACACATGTCTTTGTTTAGTAACTATCAATATAAAAAATCTAAGAAGATATTTAGAGTGTGGATAATATCACCAGTGGAGGGAAAGGGAGCCATGGTGGTGTGCCTGCCCCCCTCCCCACAAAATTTGGAGAAAATTTTTTTCTTCTTTATAAAAAAAATTTTATATATATAAAAGATTTAGCCGTATCTACTACACGACTCACTCCTCCCTCCTCACCCCTCTAAAAGTGTCTGGTTCCGCTGTTGGATATTATCCATTTATCAGAATGAATTTTTTACCCCATATTTTTGAAAAAATTTTTCGCATATCCTCGTATAATGTCATAAATTTTCCAAAGAAATCACTATTCACTAAATCTATTCTAAAAATTCTAAAGCCTCCTTTATAAAAAACCCAATGGAAGCAATATTATCATAAAGGATAAATTCTATATGATTTACTTATAACATTTAATTTTTAACTACTTTTCACACTAAAAAGAATTAAAAGAATTTTTTATTTTTGTTCTAGATTATCATCATTAAATATTATTATTATTGTATCCCCTAACTTAAATTTTTACAAATATATAGGTTCTCATAAAAAAAATAATAAATACGAAACAATAGGATGCAATTTGCAATTTCTTCGTTGAAAAAAAAAGAGGACTATTATTTATAAGTACAAGTCATAGTGACGGGGTAAAACGGTAACATCACCGTGTTTTGTAAAATTTCTCTAGCATTTTTCATTAAAAAATAGACTAACTGACTCTTATTGGTGGGGTCATTGACTGCCGTCGCATTTACATTATCAACCCGTGCTGTAAGAACTAGCAAATTGTGCGAGAATTTCTCAGCTCAAATAGTCACCTGTGTGTATTTATATATATATATTAAATGACAGTTTATCTTACATAATTATAATTTTATTTAGTACAATTAAAAAATATTTCTCTCCTAAAATTTTATCTAGCACAATTGCTTATAATATCACACGACGCTCTTCCGATCTCTTTTAATAAAAAAATTGTTACAAATGTAATAGTGAAAGATTGAACTCGTAACTTACAGTTTAAGAATAACGTGCTTTTAAATAATTTTTATTTGTTAATAATTTTTTTATACATTACTATTCTCACATGTGTTCACTTAAGGAAAATATTATTATAAACAACATATATATTAAAAGGCTAATTATATTGACACAACTTTTTTGTTAATCTAACTAATTTTTTAAATATACTAAAATTGCCAAAATTAAAATCTTAACAATTATAAATGTTTCTCCCCTCATATGTTCTTCCCCCTACGTGCACCACAAAAACCCTAGTTAATCTATTTTAATTTTTATAATAAAAAACTGTAAAAATCGAAAATAAAAATTTCTTTTATTTTGTACAAAAATAAATTGCTGCAAGATATTATTTTAATTAATAAGTCAGTTTTTCTACAATATCTTAAGTCATTTTGTCTGCATTTTTTCTAAATTTATAAACTTATGAAATTAGATTTATGGGAAAAAATAAAGAATCAATTTAATTAATGTTATAATTTTATGCTAAAAGTAGAATTGACAAATGCAATCCCCAATCCGGTTAGATTCCTGGATAAATATGAATGTGAATATTTTTCTTTCTCTTTTATTTGAATGTTAATTAACTTCCTCTAACATTGATTAGCACAATTGAGAAGAAGAACATAATTCTGTATTACTATCTTCAAATTTCTATTCTCGAGACTCAAGAATTCCTACAAAAATCACACTTTGTTTTTTGTCTATATTTACAAAATGAATAAATTGTAATGTATAAAATCTTTATGCCTTTTATTATTATCTAATTAATTAAAATCTTTATAACCGATTTGTCTTACATTTTATTTAATATTTCCATAACTAACATATTTCCCTTATCCCTTTCTATGGGAATCATCAAATTCTTTTCTTTAATTAGAACTCAATATTACCTAAAATTCCTCACATTTTAAAATCGTCAATAGAGTCTTGGATTTTTTATAATTATAATTATTACGCCTCTAATGATTGTCATTATAAAATCATCTTATTTTTAAGGATTATATTCATTATTTACTAGACTAAAATAGTAACGTGGTATTATATGTATTTGTACAAAATAAAATGAAGCATCACCTAGTTAAAAATGTATATGAGGATTGTTAAGTTAAAATGGTATGTCGAGAAGCTACTTTCTAATGTGAAAGAAAATTTTTATATGAACGAGTATCGAGTGAATAAAAGTATGTAGATCTCAGGTGACTGGAGTTCAGCGTGTGCTCTTCCGATCTAAATAAGTTAAATGATATAAACGTAAAATATAGTAAAGGACTAATCGAGTATATAAACGGATAATAATTAATATTTTTTTGTAGAAGATGTAAAGAATTTATTTTTTTGTCATTTTTCCTCCATAGATGTGAAGCGTGTAAAATATCGAGCGAACAAGTGCTACTATTTCATTGGATTTAATTATTATTGTGACTATTTATTGTTTTTTACAATTTATGGCATGAATTTTTATTAATATGAAACACTGGGTGCAATATATGGTTGAATACTAATTGATTCTTACTAAGTCTTGAATTCATACATCGATATTTTAATTTTACAAAGATAACAATGAATTTTAGGGGAAATTTTGTGAACAAAGTGACATGAAATCTACAAGAAGAAAAAAGAGTACACAAAAAATTGCTACCTCCATCTTGATTTGTCAAACCCCTCAATTAAATCGCATGGGTTGAAGTTATGTTACTAAATACTTATGTCGGAAGCGTTACAAATTTCTTGTTACAACTCTAGATCGGAAGAGCGTCGTGTAGGACTTGTCAATCAATTTTCTTTCATTCATTAGATGATGTAGTGTTGTTTGTCATATTAATTAGTTTAAAATTGTAGTATTTGTATAAAAGAACATGACACGAGATAAACAAAAGTCACTTTATATATATATATATATATATCCGAACACAAGCTTGGGAAACCCTTACATGTGAAAATGAGATTCCCAATCTTGTGTCAAAACTTTACCTATAAGCCAAGATTTATTTAGTTATATTAGCTTTCATACACATACTTACCTTATTTAATTAAACAAGAAACATTGACTTATCCCTCATAATCTTGTAATGGTGCAAAAGATTGAGGAAAAAGGCACAAAATATCTCGAACTCATATGAGGTTCCCAAATACATTACAAACATGGGATCATCCTCATAATAAGCCCAAAGATCAATCTCTATCACATGCATAACTTGGCTTGCCTCGTGTGACAACCTCCAATCTTCGGCCTTTCTCTCAACGATTCTTCGGTGGATCATTTATAAAAGAGTAATCACATACAAGGTAAGCATAAAAATACCCTGTGAGTAATATATTAATTCGGTTTACCAAATGTTTATAGAAATCATTTTATACTCCAATCTTAAGAACATTAAGATGCACAAACCTTTTTGAACACATTATAAAGCCCAAAATACTAGAAGTTCCTACTACCCATGGCGCCTTGTTGCTTTTCAAATACCAATATGGTAATAGCAACACAATAGATTCATAACAATTTCCGGTTAGCTTTTACCGGATTTCCAAACTTTCATTAATCCATAACAATTAACATGGATCAAATCAAAGCAAACAATACAAAATGGGTAGAGAGACTCTAGCACTTCTTATGCAAGAAATCATTTTAACAATAACCAAAACACATATCTTTTCTTGAACTTATGCATGCAAATAAACCAAAGTAATGGATTACTCACCTTGTTTGTTTAAACCTTTGAAGTGGAGACTTGTTAATAAATGGCAAAACACCTTCAAATCCTTGGTATATCTAAGTAAAATAGCCTTTAGAATGTGAGTTCTATATGTATATAAACTAAGCCTTATTTGGAGAGATAAAAGAGAACTCTTGAAGGTCTTTTGTGAGTTTTCAAAACCATGCACAATTTATGGACAGATTTTGCTTCTTGTTTTCTAAAGATTTTTGAGTTCTACCAATACAAAGACTCCCACTTGTCCCATAGCAATGAGTTAAATTGGAGGGATAGGAATGCTTCTTAGTAAATCAAGGTGCCAAGTGTGGGTCTTGGATTCAATTCATGTGAGAAAAGCTTATTGGATCCAAGTGTATGAGATCTTTTTCTTTAACTCTTAGTAACCCCTTTACCTATTAAACTCGGTAATTAAGTCCTCGTATTTCCGATTATACTAGTGAGACATCATATCTTTACCTTAAGCATCTTTTCGGTCTCAAAATTTACTACCCGATTAAGTTTAATCATTCTTTTAACAAATTTTCTGTAACCGATGAGTTAATTGACATACATTCGAATAATCGTCAAGTGAACAAAAATGTCTTCAAATTCTTATATAATGCCTCGACTAGTCATCCAATTATAAGATTTATTCATCGATTACTTATAGTTGAATATTAAAACCAATTATTATTCTGAAGATATCACTACTAAAAATAGAGGAATTTCACGGGATGTTACATTCTACCCCTCTTAAAAGAATTTCACAGGATGTCTTCCAAGATTTTACTTTTCCACAATACGCGAACAAGGGGTACTTCTTTATTACGTAATCTTTTTGTCTCTCGCATCAAGATTTTCACGGGTCGTTCTTCCAATGTTAAGTCAGGTTGTATGTCAGAAGGTGCTTTATTGGAGATATTTTAACAAATACTTGATCTCCAATCTTAAATTCCAATGGCCGTTGTCTTTGATCCGCGTAACTTTTCTGACGGTCTTGTGCGGCTTTTAACTTTTCCTTTATCGTATCCACCACTTTGATCATCCCTTCCATCATTTCTGAATTGATTATTTTCCTTTCTCCAACTTCATTCCAATACAATAGTGATATGCATTTTCTTTCATATAATACTTCAAATGGTGCCATTTGAATTGAGGAATGGTAACTACTGTTATATGAAAACTCTGTCAATAGTAAATAATAATCCTATTTTGTGGAAATTCCAAAGCACACGCTCAAAGCATGTCTTCAAGAGTTTGGATAGTTCGCTCAGATTGACCATCAGTTTGGGGATGGAAAGCCGTACTAAAATTTAATCGTGTCCCCAAGGTTTGATGAACTTCTTTCCAAAATCGCGATAGAAATCGCGGGTCTCGATCTGAAGTAATGGAAACTGGAATACCATGTAATCTTACAATTTCCCGGGCATACAGCTCGGCCAGTTGTTCCATTTTGAATGTCATTTTAATGGGTATGAAGTGTGCCGACTTTGTTAGACGGTCAACGATTACCCATATAGCATCATATCCTTTGACAACTCTTGGTAATCCACTAACAAAGTCCATGGTTATTTTCTCCCATTTCCACTCGGGAATCTCTAATGGTTGTAATGTCCCTGCTGGTTGCTTTGACCTGTTGACATGTAAGGCATTTAGCGACAAACTCCGCAATATGTCGCTTCATGTTGGGCCACTAATATAATTTCTTTATATCAAGATACATTTTCGTGGAACCCAGATGTAGAGTGTATAGCGTGCTATGAGCCTCTTCCAAAACATATTCCCGTATTTTTCCTGTTTCGGGTACATACACTCTATTTTTGTTTCTCAATAGCCCTTAGCTTGATATATTATAAGGGGATTCTTTTCCATTTTTCAAATTGTCCCGTATCTTCTCAGCAAAGGAGTCAGTCTCTTGCCATTCTTTAATCTGCTCCATTAATGTTGTTCTTACAATCATAGCTCTCAGCTTTGCACCCTCATTTGCCAAGATTTCTAACTCGAATTTTTCAATTTCCCGCTGCAACTCCTTAGGTTTCTTTCCATCTGTGATGGCTTTCCGACTTAAAGTATCGGCTACCACATTTACTTTTCCGGGGTGGTAATTGATTGTACAATTATAGTCTTTTACCAATTCAAGCCATCGTCATTGCCGCATGTTCCGATCTCTTTCTGGGTAAAGAAATACTTCAAGCTTTTATGATCTGTATAAATTTCACACTTTGCTCCATAGAGATAATGTTGCAAAACCTTCAAGGCAAACACTATAGCGGCTAATTCTAATTCGTGAGTGGGGTAGTTCTTTTCATAAGGTTTTGATTGTCGAGATGCATAAGCCACAACTTTGTCATTTTGCATTAATACGCATCCGAGTCCGTACTCGGATGCATCGCTGTAAATACTAAACTTACCACTTTCCTCAGGAATGGTAAGAATAGGAGCCGTGGTTAGCCGTTTTTTTTAACTCTTTGAAGCTCCTTTCACAATCCTCGTTCTAGCTGAACTGTACATTTTTCTTGGTTAACCGTATAAGAGAAACTGCAATTTTTGAAAAATCTTTGATAAATCTCCGGTAGTACCCAGCCAATCCTAAGAAACTTCGCATTTCAGTAGGAGTTCTAGGTTGAGACCAGTTTATTACAGCTTCCACTTTACTTGGGTCAACTGAAATCCCTTTCTAATTCACAACATGACCAAGGAAATTCGCTTTCTCGGTCCAAAATTCACATTTTGAGAATTTTGCGTACAATTGTTTTTCTCTCAAAGTTTGTAAAACCAAATGTAAGTGCTTGATGTGGTCTTCTCGAGACATTGAATAAATCAAGATATCATCAATAAACATGATCACAAATTCATCCAGATACTCCTTGAATACTCGATTCATAAGATCCATAAAAGCCGCAGGAGCATTTGTTAAGCCAAAAGACATGACCAAAAATTCAAAATGTCCATATCTTGTGCTAAATGCGGATTTGTGAATATCCTCTTCCTTTATTTTCAATTGATAATACCCCGATCGTAAATCTTTTTGACAAGATTACTGACCCTTTAAGTTGATCTAATAAATCATCGATGCGTGGGAGAGGGTAATTGTTCTTTATTGTAACCTTATTTAGCCCTCGATAATCGATACACATCTTCATAGATCCATCATTTTTCTTTACGAATAGAACGGGTGCACCCCAAGAGATGAGCTTGGTCGAATGAAGCGTTTACTGAGCAGTTCATCTAATTGAGTTCGAAGCTCCTTTAATTCAGTTGGTGACATACGATACGGAGCTTTGGAGATTGGTTCCGTAACAGGATATATCTCAATACCGAATTCGACCTCACGGTCAGGGGGTAATCCGGGTAATTCATCAGGAAATACGTCCAAATATTCTTGAACTATAGGCAAAGATGAAGGTGAGACATAATTTTCAGCGTTAATTTGATGTAAGCTAATCCAAAAACCCAAATGACCTTGTTTCAGAAGTCTATGTGCTTGGAAGGCTGAGATTATTGTTCGGGTGCTTTTCAGAGGCTTGGAAAACAATATGGGGTTCTTTTTTGACAATTTCAATGTTCGGGCTCGGCAATCAATAGTCACACCATATTTGGATAACCAATCTATCCCCAAGATTATATCGAAATCTATGAGGTTGAAGAGAATTAAATCTGCCGGACATATATCCTCTCCTATTAGAATTTTTGCATTAGGTATCCAATCATTTGCCGTATAAGTCACTCCCGAGGGCAATTTAAAATTCATTTCTAATGACATTAAAAATATTGCAAAATTTGCATCTTGAGCAACTTTGTAAGAAATGAATGAATGTGTAGCGCCGGAATCAAATAGAGCATATACAGGTCTACCATAAATATGGATCATACCTGTGATGACGTCATTGTTAGTAGTGGCGTCAGGCTGGACTATGGCAAAAACCCTTCCTATAGGGTTGTTGGGCTTTGGATTTGTTGGGCAATCTCTAACCATGTGCCCTTCTTTGCCGCATCCATAACAGAGACCCAATTCTTTTCGACAAGGGCCCGGATATATTTTGTTGTAGGTTGGGCACCGTGGTACATTGTTCCTCATGGACTCTCCTTGGGTATTTAGTTTCTTATTGTTGGTTTGACCCTTTGCATTTCCATAGGGCCTTTTATTTCCCTTATTTCCATTTTTCCCCCCAAGAACTCCATTTTTGATTACCACTTGAGCCTTGGGAATAACGGGCCCGATTCTCTCTCGCCCGGAAAATTTTTGACTCTGCCTGTTCCGCAAGTAAGGCTCGGTCCATAATAGCTGCAAAACTCAATCCTTGAATTCCCAATATTATTACATCTCTAGCCAACTCGGGTTTCAACCCCTCGATAAATCGGTTTATCTTTAATTCCGTTGTGCCCAACATATGGGTGGCAGATCGAGATAATTTGTAACATCCCGAAAATTTCTACAAATTAAGGTAAGCAACAAAATTGTTGTTTTGAAAGAATTACTTGAATATCATTGAAAGATTACTTGAAGATCAAAATATTGTTATTGAATTGACGCTAAAGAAAGATCTTGGATGATAATTGACATAAACTAAAGTGTAATGACTTAATTGACATGAATTGAAGAGTGTGAACTTGATTGAAAGATAATGCAAAGAGAAGGGACTTCTTGGGTAATTTTCTGACAAGTGTGCGGCGCCACATCGCGCCACTTGTCATGAGGTGGTTTGCGCCACTTATCAGGAT
>CAVNYN010220615.1:0-21284 GCA_963692815.1 Nyctanthes arbor-tristis
AGATTGAAGATCAAGAAAATATCAAGGCATTGTGTATTTGCAGGCAACGTTTGGAATTCTCGTATGGAGAAGATGAAAGATCTTTGGGCTTAAAATATCAAGCTGTAAAGAAGAAAATGATTAGGGCCAAGAGTTCAATTACTTAGACTCAAAAACTATTTGGTTGGCTTAAAGATTTGGATATGTGAAATGCAATGAAGCTAAAATTTAGCTATTGAATTCGAGTTCAGCGAAAATGATAGTATTGAACTTAAAAGAATTCGGAACTGTACAATGTATTTGGTTTAAGGGGTATTTTGTATTCAAACTGATATTGAGTCAGAAATGGAACCTTCAAGGAATTTATTCGAAAAGTCGGTCTAACTAATTAAAATTATGAGCTCCTTTAAATTAATTTCAAAAAGGAAATTGAATTTCTTGTAACTTAATTCGTTTGCTTGAGTTTTTAAATAAAAGGCTTGATGCAGACGATTGAATAAATAATTCAAGTAAGTCATAGCGACGCGTTTTCTTTTCTTTTTTAAAAAAAAAAAAAATATATTATGTTCAAATTTTTCCGGTCACTACAAAAGTTGGGTAAATTATCTCAACTTCTAAAAGAAAGGCCGGAATTATTTCCTTTGGTAGAATCATTATGACTTTAATGAGTTGTTTGGAAATTTTTCTTCATTCCTTTACCCATCTTATGGACCACCCCAATACTTTCTTGTGTGAACCTTCTATGAGACATATGGGATACAGAGGTGTAGATGGTGAATGGGTGAAGAAAACATGTTTGCATGGAGAGGAGGAACACGAAGATGAGGAAGAGGAAAACGAAGAGGAAATAGAGGAGAATGAACATATCAACTTAGAGAATCATAAAAGTGGTGTACACATAAGCCAGGAAGAGAATGAGGGTGCTTCAAATATGGCTACTCCTCTGGAAGGTTGGACTGAATTTATGGAGGAATGCCGGGATTTCTTTAACCGTACTGGCCGTCAACTCAATGAACTAAACGAGGCCATCAAGGAACTTCAAGCTTCCAAGGAGACTACTTCTTGATGTCTAGTTTCTTACCCTCCCTTATTTTGTATCTCTTATGGAACTATTTCTTTCTTTTGTAAGAATCAATAGATTCCATTTTTTGTCTCATCTTATTACAAGTTTTACCTTATTTTGTTATTATTATTACAATGAATGACTAGATGTGGCAACTTAAGATCCAATGTTTCTGAATTTTTTCTTTTTTTTCCCTCTAAGTTAACTATAAATGATATGAAAGTGATAAGCTATCAGAAGTGAATTATATTTTACAGTAAATTTTTTTCTTTATATCACAGCTAATCCATATGCCTATTTAGTATATATACACATATAACAATTTAATATATTTCAATAGAAAGAAATCAAGCAAGATACATTAATAATACAAAAATAAACTGAAATAAATTCACTGCTTACAAGCCCTTAAGAGAATTCCGGATTGGTTGCTTGCTATGTGATCGAGGAGATTATTGTAGGCTCAGCTCTGATACCACCACTTGTAGCGTACACGACGCTCTTCCGATCTTAATCATAGTCTTTGTTATATACGAAGTTATTTACTTTACATCAATTTTATTCTATTAATTTCATTGTTTTTTTGGAAATCCACTATTAAAGGCGTTAACTTATAACTTGTATAATATCTGTTTTCTTGATCAAGGATTGAATTATGCCACATCATCCACTTATAAAGATAAGTTCATCCAATACTCAGTCATAAGATACTTTATTACTTCATCATAGTCACCATTGGAAAAGGTCATAAAGTAAGGAGAGGTTATATTACAATTAAAAGATATCATTTTTCCTTGCTAGAGTTCACCACCATACATAAGTAGATTTTCATACTACCATACTAGCGGCCACATACCATATATCAAAATAAGTTAAGTACTTATATAGTTCCATTCACGGGAGTTCCCATTTATCTTGATCATAATACTCAGTCTTGATGTATTCCGTGGTCTTCAGGGTAAACTACTCGATTTGCACTTGGGTGGTGATATAATAATGGTTAATGCCTGGGTACTCATTGTAGTAGCCTCAAATGTCCCGCTCCGTCACATAGGGGCAAGCACTTCCGTCTGACGAAACCCCCGAGAGCTTTGGGTCACTTCAAAGAAGTTCCGTTTGATCATCTAACTTTTTAGAAAGCATGGAAAACGTGAATAGACATATTCAGTGAGTAACGTATGTACATGCAAGAATTTATTTTAAAAAACACGTCTTTTTAGGGCCCAAATTGCTTCATCAATTTCCCCGAACGCCCATGAAACCGGTTCGGTTGGTACCACATATGAAAAAGTTGGTTCATAGACTACCTCGATGGCCTTCCACAATCGGATTCGAACTTGTTCAAAGTGGGTATCTTGACGTCAATATCATGACCCAAACTCAAGTAACATTCTGAAATTCTTGGGGAAATGCACATGATAGCTATGCAGAAAAGCAAAGCAACAACTTATCTTTAGAAATTGTTTCTGCATTAACAGCTCCCATGATTCCTTAACAAGATAAAACCATACTTTGACAAAGAGAAACTAAGGGACAAGTCAATCCCAAGTACAAGATCGCTCACCTTTTTCTTTCTCACTTTCTAACTTTTCTAAATTTTGGAAGTTTTCAGCTTTTACTTGGATCTTTCAGAGTGAAATTTTATTTAGAGGTTGAGTGAAGTTTCGGTTAAAGGATGGTGGACTCAAGTGATAACAATCTGATTCATTTATACACAAGGTTTCAGAGGACAAAGGGTTATATATACAAGGTCAAGGTCAACAACTTCTATTTATATATACAATTCAGGGTTATAATGGTCATTCATAACATCCTGTATTTATGACTGTATTTATTTGCACAATTATAATATTTATAACGTTCCCGCTTGAATGGCCATTCATACAATAACTGCCTCATTAAAAACCTCGTTTGGGAAAAAACCTAATTACTACAGTTAATTTTGGAGTATCAATACGCTGGCTCGTTAAAACGTTCTCAAGAAAACCCAGTGGGACAAAACTTGAATGAAGGAAAAAGAGTACAGCAACTATCCTTGATGTTGATCACTAAAGATCTCTAAGTCGACGCATGCCAATATGATGCACCAATTTACTAAATGTAGATGTTGGCAATGCCTTCGTGAACAAGTCATCCACATTATCACTTGAACGAATATGTTGAATGCTGATGTCGTCACTGTTTTAAGGATCATGTGTGTAGAAAAACTTGAAAGAAATATTCTTCGTCCTGTCACCTTTGATATAACCTCCTTTGAGCTGTGAAATCCAAGTTGCATTGTCTTCATGCAATATGCTTGGACTTTCTTTTATTGAAACTAATCTTCATGACTCTTGGATGTGGTATGTCATATTCCTCAACTATACACATTTTTTACTTGATTCATGAATTGCAATGGTTTCAGAATTATTTGAGGATGTTAAGATCAATGTTTACATTATAGACCTCCAAGATATAGCAGTTCATCTACATATAAATATATAGCCTGTTTGCTGTTTACCTTTATGTGGATCAGAAAAATAACCTGCATATGCATATCCCACTAAAAATGATCTAGATTTCTCTGAATTATATAATCTCATATCAATAATGCCTTTCAAATAATGTATAATGTATTTAACACCACTCCAACGTCTTGAAGTGGGTGCAAAGCTATATCTTGCAAAGACATTCACAGGAAAAGATATATCTAATCGAGTGTAATTTGCAAGATAAGTTGATGCGCTAATTGCACTAAGATATGGTAGTTCAGGACCAAGTATCTTCCCCCTATCTTCAAGTGGACGAGATTGATCTTTATTCACTTTGAGTGTTCTAACAACCACAGGGAATGCCAATGGATGCGCTTTATGCATATTAAAACACTTTAGCACTTTTTTTATATACGAAGATTTGAGAACGAACATCACGTCAGGGACATGCTCAATTTACAAACCAAGATAGAACTTTGTCTTTCCCAAATCTTTCATTTCAAATTCATCTTCAAGTATTTAGAAGGTTTATCGAACTCTTCAAGAGTCCTAATTAGATTTAAATCATCAACATAAACTGCTATAATTGCAAACCCATTATCAATTTTCTTTATGAAAATGCAAGGGCAAACATCATCATTTTTTATCCCTCTTTCAATAGATACTTGCTAAGGTGATTGTACTAAACTCGCCCAGATTGTTTCAGCCCATATAGAGACCTTTGCAATTTGACTGAAAACATACTTTTAAGGCATGTATCACTTGTTTGTTGCACTTTAAATCCGTCAGGTATTTTCATGTATATGTCACTTTAAAGTGAACCATATAGAGAATAGTTATTGCATCCATAAGGCGCATACCAAGCTTTTTTGATACAGTTGGACTTATTAAAAATTTAAAAATAATTGTGCCCATTACGAGGGAACATGTTTTCTCATAATCAATTCTCAGTTTATGAGAGAATCCTTGTGCTGTGATTCTCGCTTTGTATCTCGTAATTTCGTTATTTTCATTTCTCTTCTTGAAAAAGACCCATTTGTATCAAACATGGATAAGATTTGCTGGAGTTTGAACTGCATGATTAAAGCTTGTTTCCATTTGGGCCAATCAATTCCCAGTCTTTGAGAGAAACCTTGTGTTACGAGTCGTGCTTTTTATCTTGTAATTTCGTTATTTTTGTTTCTTTTCGTAACAAAGACCCATTTGTATCCAACATGGATAACATTTTGCTGGAATTCAAATTATCGGACTGAATGCTTTCTATTTTTCTAAGGAATTTAATTCTATTTGTAAGGCTTTTTTCTATCTTGGCCAATCATCTCTAACAGACTGTGGTTCACAATCCTCATTCATTATTTCACAATCTACACTAAAGACGAATATATCATCCACGACGATATTTTCCTTTCCTCATAGTTTATAAGATGATAAATAATTTATTGAAATTTCATTATTTTAGGACACTGGTACTTCTTCAAGTACTAAGTTACTTTCATTTGATTGATTAATCAGTTTTGTGATTGTTTGTTTCTTATCTTGTACCTTTCTTTCCCAAGTTACGAAATCTTTGGAACCCATTGGTTGGCCATACTTCTGGCATACTTTAGATTCATTTTCTACAACAGCCGGTTCTTTAGGGACATCAATGTTGGTTGGAGCATTAACTACCAATATATGAGATTGTGTCCTCTTGTTCACGTTGATTAGTGCAGGGATCAAAATGTGAGAAAGTAGTTTGTGACAGCCTCAATCCCACATCGCTTGGGCAGAGAAAGAGAGACCAAATTATATAAGCTAAGAAACCCACTCGAATTGACATGAGGCCTTTTGGGTGAGAACCCAAGAGTAAAACCGTGCGGGCTTAGCTCATAGCAGACAATATCATGTCAAAGTGGAGCGAGTCGTTACAGATGATATCAGAGCAGAACCAAACTGGAAGTGTGGCCAACGAGGACATTGGACTCCTTTAGTTGGGGTGATTGTGACAGCCTCAATCCCACATCGCTTGGGTAGAGAAACAGAGACCATTTTATAAGCTAAGAGACCCACTCTAACTGACATGAGGCCTTTTGGGTGAGAACCCAAGAGTAAAACCGTACGGGCTTAGCTCAAAGCTGACAATATCACGTCAAAGTGGAGTAGATCGTTACAGTTTTCTTATTCCAAGAAACATCATGATGCATTTCTGGTTGTAGTTTGTCCCTCCTAGTGCTGGCAATGTCATTTCATCAAAATGACAATATACAAATGTTACAGTAAATAGATCACCCCTCAAAGGTTCGAGATATCTTATAATCGAAGGGACATCAAACCCAACATATATTTCAAGCCTTCGTTGGGACCCATTTTGGTGTGGGGGTGAAATATGTACTTGAATAGCACAAACAGAAATTCTTAGCATATAGCATGGCATAAGCCCAAGTAGAGGTTTGGAGTTTTGATCTCATAAGTAGTAGTCTAGTAATAATTAATTAGAGACATTTAACAGACGACTCTGCTAAACCATTTAGAGTATAGATATGAGCAACTGAATGTTCAACCTCAATTCTAATTGCTATACAATAATTCTCAAATGCCTGATATCTAAACTCACCGACATTATCAAGATGAATTTTCTTGATCGAACAGTCAAGGAATTGAGCTCTTAATTTTATTATTTGAGTAAGTAGTCTAGCAAATGCTGCATTTCTAGTAGAAAGCAAGCAAACACAAGATCATATAGTGGAAACATCAATTAACACCACAAAGTAACGAAATGGTCCACATGGTGGGCGTATAGGCCCATATATATCTCCATGAATCCTTTCCAAGAAAGTTGGAGATTCAATATTAGCCTTTTACGCTGGGAGGCCTAATGATTAATTTGCCTTGTGCACATGCTACACAGGGGAAATCATTTGCTAAAACAATCTTCCAGTTCCTTAGATTATGCCCATGTGAATTGTTAATTATCCGATGCATCATAGTTGCTCTTGGATGCCCGAATTTGTCATGCTAAAGCATAAAACTTTTTGAATTAATGAATTTTAGGTTCATGATGTAGCTTGCCTCAATTGCTTTTATGAGTGTATAATGCATTCCAGATGGCAATGTGGAGAACTTTTCCTTTATCTGTGTTTGGCCAGATACATAGGAACTTTTGCAAAGATATTCACTATTATTTCTCTCATCGTCTAGCATAGCACCACCAACTAGATTATCAATATCTCCTTTCGGTTTGGTCAAAAAGTCTGAGACATCCAAGTGAGTAACATCAATTAGACCGTCACAATCAAGGAAATTAGTCTCTACATTTTCTTTTCCCTTGATTGATGTTTGAGATCCACAAGGTGTTTTGTCGTACGATAGGTACGCGCTAGTGTCCTTTCTTGACACATCCATATCATAATTCTTCGTGCTCCTATCTGTATGAGCTATTATCATTGGATGTTTTATACCTTTATTGCTAGAGTTTTGTCCATGAACTTTTCCACATCCACGCCCGCGCCCCCATTTGTTATGAGATACTTCAGGCAATATAGTGAAACCAGTTGGGCATAGCTCATGGTTTTCATGAGCAATTCATTATTTTGCCCAATCACTAGCAAATAGTATATGTGCTTTGAGTACTTTTTGAAACCGCGCTCTTGATATTGCTGCTGCAGGAGCACATTCGAGGCACTAAAAGTGGAGAATGTCTTATCTAGCATATTATCGTCAATTATTTTTTCTTCACAAAGTTTCAATTTAGAGCTAATTTTGAACAACTCAGAATTATACTCAGTCATGGTTTTAAAATCCTGCAACCAGAGATGCATCCATTCATAGCAGACTCAAGGGATGACTACAGTTCTCTGGTGGTTAAACTTCTAATTCAAATTGTTCCATAACTCCTATGGATCCTTGACAGTGAGGCACTCGACTTTGAAGTCGTCATGAAATGATGACGAAGGAAAATTAGTGCTTTTGCACAATCCCGTTGGAATTCTGTATTTCCTTTCTTTATTGTCTTTTCCAAAACCTTTGAAATCAGATGAATATCGGCATCAAGGGCTCATGATAAATAGTTCTTACCAGATATGTCAAGTGCAACGAACTCAAGTATGGTGATATTGGCCATTTGTTCAACTCTACAATGAAAACTTAATTCAATTAATTTTAAATAATTATGTAAAGCTGCAAAAATCGATGTCAACTAGACATTATGCTCTCTTTTGGGGATGAGCATATTTCGCACATCACCATATATATGGCTGGTACAATACATTAAGACTTCCGCTACTTTAAAAGCACACTAAACTTTTTTAATTAATTTGAATTATATATTACTACTTTAAGGGTAATAGATCAATATTATTCAGGAATATTGCAATCAATTGTACTACTTCAGGAGCAACAAGATTTAATCTTAATAATTTTCCGTTTTATTAAGAAATAGATATGTTTTTCTTTAGGAAATCATGATAAATATATTTATCATAAATATATTTAGCTCTAGTTAAAAAAAAAAATTAACAATTAAATCAATATCATATAACGCAAAATGTGCATAACGATGGATGGCAAATTGTGACCATCGAAAAGGAGACTACTAATAGTCATATATTATATCTAAACATTCAGATTGAATATAAACTATAATGGAATAATAAATACAGATTATGTTCATGCATGTACAAAATTAATTAAAAGATTAATGATGTAGACATGTAAGCAATCACATATACATGGAAGGATATGAAAAAGAAATCTTCATAGTAATCGGTCAATTGGTGCAAGAATGAAACAAAATTGCAGAACCATATTGCAGAATCATAGATTATGTAAATTGGAAAAAGTATCCATGCAAAAACCGTCCGCGGCTGATGATATATTTAAACTAATTTACGGTTTTGATATGTATGTGGCATAGAAAATAATTTAACGACCAACTTACGTCAAACCTGAGCTTCATCAATAAAGGAAAATATGCTTGCTGTAAAAGAAAAAGAGAAAAGATGATAATATCTCAAATGTCGGTATTTTCTAATCAAGATCAACAATCTCGATTTATAGATACAATTAAGAGGTATAATTGTCATTTATAACATCATTTATTTATGCATATATTTATTTCTACATTTATTTCCACTGTTATAATATTTATAACATTATTACTAATAATTATCAAAAATTTTTATTTTGTCCATGCTGACGTGTTATTATGTTTTCGTGCAATACGTGTCACACATCTAGACTATAAGTGTAGAGTGTTTATAGTTTAGATATTTGATATATATGTATGTAAGTATAATAATATATTTGTGTGTAGATAAAATAAAATTTGTGTTGTTTTTATTTTCCTCTTTTTTTTTCTGTAAGGTTTTATTTTCCTCTCTTTATTTGCCACTTTTGTTGGTTAATCGCACAAGTCAACGGTGCTTGCTTGTCAAACTTTAACAGCCGAAGTAAGGAAACGGCCTTCGCGCGTCTTCAAAAGTCACGCGTCAACCTGCCCCAGCCCCCACCGAACTACCCGAACCCGTGGCTCACCTCCACGTGTCCATCAACCGCATCCTTCACTCATATATCTACCGTTCACGTGTGAACTGAAGAACCCGTATTTGGTTAGATTTATAAAGTTAATTTATTAAAAGTGAAAATAAGTGGTTGAGATTTAATTGAAACTTAAAATGTATGGTGATTGTTGAGTAGTTATCAAAAGATCGGAAGAGCACAATAGTCAAATCATTAGGTGAATTTATAAGTGAAAAAAATAAACTAGACCAAACAAGTGGTTCTTTCAACAGACACGTGTCCATCGACACCACTGCTATGGAAGTTTACGCCGGTTCCCGGTCTCCCCTCACACCTTCATCAATCATCATTATTTTTTTTCTACTTATATAAAAGGAAACAATTATTCGGCGACCTCTGTTTGGTCAATCTGTCGACAGGAAAGTCCCAGAAGCAATTGTTATTTACTCAATAAAAGAGTTGATTCATTTTGTAGCTTGAAAAATCGTTTACAGATCTTGATTAAAGTTGAAATTCGTCCTTCTGTTTCGTTTTCCCAGAAAAAATTTGAAGTGGGTTAGTCGATGTTGGGTGGTATGATCTGGAAAAATGGGAGCTGAAGCTGAGGTTGTTGTTCAAAAGAGCCTTCCGGTTTTGGATGTGCCGTGTTCTGAAGTGGTAAATGATTTTATCTGCACCGGTCTTTGTTTTCTTTTTTCCCCCTCGATGATGATTTTATTTTATATTATTTTTCTTGGGGTTTAATTTTTAACCTTTCTGTTGTACTTTGTGAAATTTGCTGAGATCTTCAACTGTTTTTGCCTGAATTTGATATTTGGGAATTAGATATTTAGGTATTATGTTATTGGATTAATTTACATGAACTGAACTGCTTAAATCGTGATTCTAGTAAGCAGGATCGACAATTGAAGATTTTAAGTTGAACCATATAACTTCGATATGAGGTAGAAAATGGTGGAGAATTTTGTCCAGCCTCAGATAAAGAAAAATACAAGTATCCGTTCACCCCCCCCCTTTTTTTTTTTGGGGTGGGGGTGGGGGTGGTTTGAATTTGTGGGTAAATAAATTAATATGCTTGATCGGAGTAATTATAACCTTCAATATTAAAAAACCAGTTCTGCACTAAATTCTTTTATTTGAGATTCCAACCCGTTACTGTGCAGTAGGAATTCACAGTCTACCGTTTCTTTCTCTTATTAGCTGTATTCTGGTGAAGAATTTTAGCTTCTGACTCTAGTTCTTTTACTGCATGTACTTTGCAGTCATTGGAAATCAAATTATCTTTTGCCTTCGAACTTGCAGAATAATTCTCTACAATCCTTTTCATCAAGGTTTCAGTCACTTGCTTGTGTGCCTAAATGATCTATAGTGCAAATGACGGTCATGAGGGAAATCACTTCGAAATATGCAGGCATTAGTAGTACTGACTAAGAAACTGATTTTATCTTATTATTGCATATACGAGTGTTGGATTTAATCGATTTTGCTCCGTGATTGTAGCTAGTTCTCATTCACTCATGGGCATAGTTAAAATTAAAGTCAGTTTGATGATAATTAAGCTTCCAATCACTTGTTGATATACCTAAGCTATCTGTAGTGTACGAGTTTAGTAATGAGGAATATGAGTTCCAAATATTCCAACATTAATGATACTGGCTAAATCCTTTCTTTTTGAATGAATGAATGAGAGAAATGGTTTCCAAATATTGCGGATTACGTCATTTTTGTTCTGCAATAGTCATTAGGGGTCAATCATACATGAACATATTTCAAGTTAAAGTCGTAGTTATTTTATCTTTCATGTATTAAGATCAAATTTAATTTGCAAACACCTCTATTTGTTAGGATGTCAAATCCCCAGAAACAGCAATTCTGCAATTTGTCCCCAGCATTCGTTCTGGAAGTTTTGCTGATATTGGGCCACGAAGGTACATGGAGGATGAGCACATAAGGATAGATGATCTTTCTGCACACTTGGGTTCACTCTTTAGTTTCCCGAAGCCAAGTGCATTCTATGGGGTAAGTAGTTTTCTTGCTTTACTTCTTTATACTCCTCCATCACAATTGTCGAATAATTTTCTCATTTGCTTTGTTTGCATCATACAGGTATTTGATGGCCATGGAGGACCCGAGGCAGCATCCTTTGTTAGACAAAATGCAATCCGGTTCTTTTTTCAAGATGCTAATTTCCCGCGATGTTCTGAAGTTGATGATGCATTTCGATCAGAGGTGGAGAATTGTCTGAAGAAAGGATTTCTTCTGGCAGACGTAGCTTTGGCAAATGACAGTAGTATGAGCACTTCTTCGGGGACAACTGCTTTAGCAGTTCTTGTACTTGGAAGGTAAATCGATGTGCCCTTCATTTCTTGATGTGCTGGATTTTACAGAAACAAATTGCATGTTCAGCTCTTGATATCTTCACCTCTTCGAGCATAAGCTTTAATTTACATGACCTTGAATACCTTCTGTTTGCTATGAAATTTATGCAACTTTGATTCTTGAACGAAGGTGGCTGGATAGATTAGCTACAGTGTTCAGAGCATGGATGTGGTATTTTGTATAATCTATTTCATGAGCATAATAAACTATAAAATCTGGTGGGCTTTTCTGTAGCATTTTAGTTCCTTTTTTCTGTTGCTAAACGATACTTTACTTTCTTTTCCAGGCTACTAATGGTAGCAAATGCGGGAGATTGCCGAGCTGTTCTTTGCCGGAAAGGAGAGGCAATTGATATGTCTCAAGATCATAGACCAAACCACGCATCAGAACGGAAGCGAGTAGAGGAATTAGGTGGGTTTGTCGATGATGGTTATCTAAATGGAGTTCTATCAGTAACTCGGGCTCTTGGGGATTGGGACATGAAATTGCCTAGGGATTCTGCTTCACCTCTTATTGCAGAGCCAGAATTTCGTCAAATGGTTCTAACAGAGGAGGATGAATTCCTGATAATGGGGTGCGATGGGATCTGGGATGTTATGTCTAGTCAACAAGCAGTTAGTCTTGTGCGTCGGGGGCTGAGACGACATGATGACCCTGAGCAATGTGCCAAGGAGCTCGTGATGGAGGCACTACGGCGCAACACTTTTGACAATCTCACCGTCATCATAGTTTGTTTCACTTCTGTTGACCACCCAGAACCATCACCTACACGCCAGCGAAGATTACGGTGTTGCAGCCTGTCAGCTGAGGCTCTTTGCAGCTTGAGGATTTTCCTCGATGGGAACGGCAGTCACTGACTTTCTGATTAACATCTTATTGTTGGGTGTTAAGGCTGTTTCTTACTGCTTTGGTTCAGCAATATTAATGATTTATCTATTAAAAAAAAAAAAAATAGGGAGAGCAGTTTCACAGGGCAATTTTTTTGTCTGTTCTTCGGAGACTGCTTTTTGGAATGTGAGGTATGTGTATATAGCAATTGGTTGGGCGGTGGTGAATTGACTGTAGTACATTTTTTAGTATGAATACTACCGTTTCGTTATAGCCAATTGTCAATGTTGAAGGCTTGAAGCCTTTGCCATCAGCCTCCTGTTAATGTAATATGTTGATGTCTGTGTATAAAAATATTAAGAAGATAATTATAGCGCTTGGTTTATTCTCTCTTGGCAAGCATGCTTTGAGTATAAAAGAGAATATTTCATATTTTGGAGAGCATCTTTAAATTTTAATACTGACTCCATTCAGCAAAAATAGTTCAGTATATTATATTTGTCTGTTTAAAAAAGATAGTCTACTTGCTATATTGAGTATGTCTTTAATTCTTCATTTTCATCTATGAATTTTATTGATGTGTCTTTTATTACTCTATATATCAATTACTTATGCATTGAAAAATACATTCACAACAATTAATAGGATATAAGAGTATATATATGGAAAATACAAGTAAAATTTATTGTTTTAACTATATTAACTATTATTCTTTAACTTGTGTGAAAATAACTAATGGACTATTTTTGCAGACAGGGGAGTAACAAAAATTGTCTTCTCCAAAAAATTCTTTATTATTTTACTTTTTATTTTTGTTTTTACCAGAAGCATTTATTATATTTCGTGATTTTAAATTAATATTTATATTTTTTGTTGCTATTACCTATGTTGGAAAAATATGGTCCTATTCCTTTTTCTCTGGATAGATTAAGAAAAATTCATTTAATAATAGGGTTTTTGTGCAAATGGCTAAGTCAATATAAAACTTTATTTAAGAGACATACCATTATAAATTTTTAGGTAATTAGCCTACTTCAAATAATAATAAAATACAATGTAAAATATCTAATTTACTCCTAATTCTGCCTTTTCTCTCCCCACTTGAGAGTCTCTCTTTACCCTCTCTCGTCTGGAGGGTATGTAGGGTTTTAGTTTTCATGGTGGAGAATTGACTGGTTCTGTTCAATCGTTTGGTTTCTGTTTGGTTACTATTATGGAGAAACAATTTGCAAACATGGCTCTGTCAACTGAGGAAGGTGAGGAACTGCTGCTTGACACGGGTGATCCAGGCGGGGAAGAACAGAAGGTGGAGTTGTGTCTGCTAGGGCGATTTCTGACAGATCCTTCGATCAACTTCAATGTAATGAAACATCGGCTGGCGAGTATTTGGCGACCAGGGAAGGGTTTGAACATCAAGGACATTAACAACCAGCTTTATTTGTTCCACTTTTACCATGCTATCGATATTAAACGTGTTATGGAAGGAGGGCCTTGGTCGTTTGACAACCACCTACTGATTCTGCACAGGTTGAAGGATGGTGAAATTCCAACACAAGTGCCGTTGTTCCAAGTTAGCTCCTGGGTCCAAATATATGATTTGCCAGTCGGGTATATGTTGGAGACCATTGGTAAACAACTTGGTAGATTTATTGGAGTGTTTCAAGAGTATGATATCAAAAATAATACTGGAATCTGGAGGAATTTTATGCGAATTAGAGTGCAAATTGATGTTAGAGTCCCTCTTAAATGATGTAAGAAGATCAGAAAAGCAGGCGGAGATTGGTATTTGGTGACATTTAAGTATGAGCGTTTTTCTTCTTTCTGCTTTATTTGTGGATTGTTGGGGCACTCTGAACGATTTTGTGATAACATATTTTCCAAACCCGAGTCAGAGATTACTAGAGAATGGGGGGCTTGGCTTCGAGCTCCTAATAGAAGGAATTTCGACCTATGGGGGTGGCCAGTGGTTGAGGGAGGATGACAATGGTGAACCCTTGGATGATAAAAAGGGAAAGATGCATATGAGAGCTGATTCGGTGGGAGACGTTCAAGTCATACCATATTTGCAAGGCAAATTTGCGGCTGAAATAGGACAAGAGATAATTATGGGAAAAAGCCAATGACTAGCCAATCAGTGGATCAATTGAATTATGCAGATTCTAGCTTGTCTATGAAGTTGGGCCTGGATAAGGATGGGCTTGAATTAATTGAAGAGAGAAAGAGGAGGAGAAGCTCGGGCTGCATTCAGGCCCAGAAAGAACTTATGAATGTTGATGATGATTCGATTGACATGGAGGCCCAACCAAAAAACTTGCTATCGGCAGGACCTGTGACACAGGCCTGCTGGGAATCATGAAATGCCTTAGTTGGAACTGCCGAGGACTAGGCAACCCTCGAGTAGTCGTTGTTTTACGCGAGATTGTTAAGTCTCGTTCGCCTGATGTAATCTTTTTATCTGAGACGTTAGTTTGTGCTAATAAAATCGAAGAAATAAGAAATAATTTTCATTATGAAGGAGCCTTTGCCGTTGATCGAAATGGTAGAGGTGGGGGATTAGTAGTCTTGTGGAAAAATAAAAATGCGTGTTCTATTAGTGGTTATTCTTATCATCATATTGACTTGATTATAGAGGACAACTTGAATGGTAATTGGCGACTCACGGGGTTTTATAGCTACCCAAAGCGTAATAGAAGGAATGACTCATGGACGTTATTACGACATCTCAAGTCTATATCCCAGCTTCCATGGCGTGTTATAGGGGATTTTAATGAGCTGTTGAGTCAAGGAGATAAAGCGGCGAAAAATGATCACCCAACATACCTAATTCGAGGGTTTTGTGAAGCTGTGTCAGATTGTATGTTGCATGACCTTCCTCTTAAGGGCTACCGTTCCACCTGGGAGGGAGGGCGATGAACGGCTAATTGGATGCAGGAGCAACTGGACCGTGCATTGGTCTGCAACGTTTGGCTTCAATACTTTGAAAGGGCTGCCCTTTTCAATTTGTCGACTCCCATTTCGGATCATTCTCCTCTTCTTCTCGACACAGATTGTCTGCAGCCAGTGTATAACCAAAACCGGCCCCAGTTTGAGAACAAATGGATGCAAGAGGCGGGTTTTGAAGAGGTGTTCAGGACTACGTTAGCTCAGTCACAAAGGCCAATTATTCAGAAACTGGAGGGCTGTTTGAGTTTGTTGGCACAGTGGGGTAAATGTTCAATCCGTCAGTTTAGAGGCCAGATTGCAGGGCTAAAATGTGAACTTGAAGAACTGCGAAGAAGTTCCAAACATGAGGACGCTATTGAGTATGCAAGTAAAAGGTCAGAGTTATGCTCTATACTACTGCAAGAAGAGGCACACTGGAAGTAGTGGGCTAAGAAATATTGGCTTAGGGGCGGAGACATTAATACAAAATTTTTCCACGCTGCTGCTACTGATAGAAAGAGAAGGAACACGATAAGTAAACTTCAGGATGACAATTGAGTGCGGCACGAGGATTGGGAAAGTATTGCCTTTACTACCAAAGACTATTTTGATCGATTGTTCATGGCATCTAAAGGAGTAACCAATTCTGTAATTGATAGTGTCCAGAGGAAAGTCAGTGGAGACGATAATGAGATGATGTTGGCTCAATTCACTAGCGAGGAATTTAAGCAAGCTATTATGCAAATGCATCCGGATAAATCACCAGGACCTGATGGGATGAAAGCTACGATCTTAAAAAGGCTTGGCCGACGATGGGAGAGGAGATTGTTCAGGCGTGTACACATTGGTTGGAACGGAAGGAATTTCCGACTTCACTGAATGATAGGTGCATTACCTTGGTCCCGAAATGTGAATCTCCCGTTGCTATGAAGGATTTTAGACCAATTTCGTTATGTAACGTTCTTTACAAGATTATTGCTAAAGTTTTAGCCAATCGCATGAGAGGAATATTGCCTTCTATTATTTCAGAATTTCAGTCTGCTTTTGTGCCGGGGACAAGTATTACAGACAATGTTTTAGCAGCATTTGAAATCATTCATTATATGAAAAAGAAAAGGAGACAAAAGAAAAGAGATTTCGTTTGAAGATTGATATAAGTAAAGCCTATGATCGGGTTAGTTGGAATTTTTTGCAGGCTATTATGGATAAGTTGGGGTTTGCTAAGGGGTGGATTGACCTTATAATGTTGTGTGAGACCACTGTTAGATATGTAGTTAAGGTAAATGGCAACGAAGTTGGAGCTATTATTCCTTCTTGGGGTTTGAGACAAGGTGATCCGCTATCACCTTATTTGTTCGTCATCTTTGCGGAAGGTCTGTCAACCATAATGCACCAACCTGAGAGTAGGAGGGCTATCCATGGGTGTAGAGTTGTGAGGAATGCGCCAAGTATTTCTCATCTATTTTTGTCGATGACAGCTTTCTGTTTTTTCGAGCCACTATAGAAGAGGCGTTGGAGATGAAAGAAGCCCTTGCAAAGTATGAAGAAGCTTCAGGTCAAGCAGTGAATTTTGAGAAATCAGGTATTTTCTTCAGTTCTAATGTCACTAATGATGTTAGGCTAGCATATCCACTTTACTTAATGTAGTGAGTCCTTTGGATACGGGGAGATATCTTGGTCTCCCTTCTTAGGTTGGGAGAAAGAAAAAACAAGTATTTAGCTTCTTGAGGGACCGGCTATGGAAGACAATGAATGGATGGTCCGGTAAAATGCTTTCTAAAGCTGGGAGGACGATTTTGATTTAGTCAGTAGCTCAAGCCATACCTTCATATTGCATGTCCACTTTTTTATTACCAGTCTCTCTTTGTGAGGAATTACAACGAATGATGAATTCTTATTGGTGGGGGAAAAAGGTTAATGGTAATAGAGGGATTAACCGGTATAGATGGGATCGATTATGTGTGCGCAAAGAAGATGGTGGGATGGGTATTAGAGATTTGACAGCTTTTAACTTGGCTATGCTTGGGAAGCAGGGTTGGAATATTATTGTTCGACCCAATGCTCTGGTTTCTCGCATTCTCAAAGCTAGATATTTCCCTAGGGGGGATTTTTTAAATTCTAAGCTGGGTTTTAATCCTAACTTCACCTGGAAGAGCATATGGTCTTCTCGAACAGTGCTAGGAAAAGGTTGTCGATGGAGGGTTGGAGATGAGACAATGATTAATGTGTGGAAAGATCCACGGCTAAGGAGAGAGCCTAATTTTAGAGTGGAAACAGTGGAATATCTGGGTTTGGAAAATATGAGGGTTAGTGAACTCATTGGGCATGACGGTCAGTGGAATATGGAACTTGTTCAAGGGCTTTTCTCCGCTCAAGATACGGATGATATTAAGAATACTCCATTAGGTTTGTCGCCCAGAGCTGACCAATGTGTATGGCATTACAATAGGAATGGGGCTTATTTAGTGAAATCAGGATAGGATTGCAAGAGAGATGGATGGGACTGAGGCTGCTAACCGGATAACGGGCTATTGGGCTTCGATTTGGAGGCTGAAAATTCCCTCAAAAATGCAAATGTTCATTTGGAGAATGTGCCGAGATTGTCTACCAACGAAGGAAAACTTGTGTAAAAGATGTATGCCAATTGCTTCTTTATGTCTTATGTGTGATCAAGTGGAGGAAACAAATGTCCATACTTTCCTTAATTGTCCATTTGCAAAGAGTTGCTGGACGGAAGCCAGTCTTGACATCCCACTGAGGCAGTGTTCTTCAATGAAGGAGTGGTTTTTTGACAAAGCTGTGAAACATAATACCCATGACATTAACTGAGGCTGTGCATTACTGTGGAGCATCTGGAGAGAGCGGAATGCAAAGGTTTGGAGAGGTCAGGCCCAGGGGCCGAGACAACTATACATGCGGGTTATTCGGCTTTGTATGAATGGATGGAAGCAAGACATCAACTTTCGGCAGAAACTAGAAGGGTAGCAAGTCCAGTTTTATGGCAAAAACCGTCCCTGGGGTATGTTAAATGCAACACGGATGCAGCTTGGAGGGCTGGGGAACGAAGAACGAGTATAGGCGTTATCATTCGGAATGATGAGGGGAAGTTTATTGAGTGCAAGATGGAAGTTTTAGCTGGAGCGTATTCAACTAGGGAGGCCGAGGCTTTGGGGTTGAGAAGGGCTCTTCAATGGCTGAGCAGTTTAGAGTTTAGTCATGTGGTGTTCGAGTTGGATGCGAAGGGGGTTGCGGATGCCGTTCATTCAAAGGATATAGACGACTCGGACTTTGGGTTGATAGTGCATGATTGCAAACTACTTCTCCAACAAAGGCCTTTGTATCAAGTCAAATATGCAAATTGACAAGCTAACATGGTGGCCCATACCTTAGCTTCTATGGCTCTTTCTAGTTCTAATTCTTGTGTGTTTCGAGAATCCCCAAGTTGGCTCTACAATGTTCTTTCCAATGATGTAATGAGTTCTATGATGATGAATGAGAATTAAATTTTTCCTTTCAAAAAAAAAAAAATCTAATTTACTCCTTGAAAGAAATAACGCTACTAGTGCTGTTATAAAAATACATAACAGCATTAGTAGCATTATAATAGAGCGATGTACGTTAATCTTTAGTGCGTAATGCCAAGCAAGCAGGTATCTATTTCTCGAGTGATTTGGGAGCTCTTCTTTCTCCACGAGCTCATTCTTGTGGTATAACGACACTTCACTTTCATTAAAGCATTGGAGGAGGGGGGTTTATTGGGCTTGACTAAGTCCATGTCTCAATAGTTTCGACGTAGATATTTTTTTTTTGAAGCAATACTTTCGACGTAGATGTTAGTTAACAATTTCGACTTCTTCCCCAACATTTGGAGTGCATCGGCATGATAGCGATGACAAAAACTTAGAATCTCACAAGACATATTCATCTTGATCCAGGACTAGTTGGTCGGTCGATTAGGAAGGGGTTTTGCATTCGTTATGATCATAACAGACCGATGCATGTTAGTCTTTAGTGCGCAACGCCAAGCAAGTAGTTATCTCTTTTTATAGCGATTTCGGAGCTCTCCTTTCTCCACAAGCTCATATTTGTTGTGTAACGATACTTTACCTTCATTAAAGCATGATAGGTCTATTAGAGTTGGCTAACTCCATGTCTCAATGCTTTTAACGTAGATGTTAGTTAACAACTTCGACATCTTCTCTACATTTGGAGTGCATCGGCATGATATCTATGATGAAAACTTAGAATCTCACAGCACATGTTCATCTTGATTCAGAACTAGTTGCTTGATCTACTAGGAGGGGGTTTCACATCAGTTTGATCATAACAGACCGATGTACGTTAGTCTTTAGTACGTAACGTCAAGCAAGCAGTTATCTATTTCTCGAGATGATTTCAGAGCTCTCCTTTCTTTACAAGCTCATAGTTGTGGTGTAACGACACTTCACCTTCATTAAAAGCATGGGGTCTATTGGGCTTGCCTAACTCCATGTCCCAATGCTTTCGATGTAGATATTAGTTAACAATTTTGGCATCTTCACTACATTTGGAGTGTATCGACATGATAGCGGTGACGAAAACTTAGAATCTTACAAGAGATGTTTATCTTAATTTAGCACTATTTGCTCGGTCTACTGGGAGTGGGTTTTACATCCGTTATGATCGTAACAGACCGATTCACGTTAGTCTTTAGTGCGTAATGCCAAGCAAGCAGTTATCTATTTCTCGGGTGATTTTGGAGCTCTCATTTCTCTACAATCTCGTACTTGTGGTGTAACGACACCTAATATTCATTAAAACATGAGGGGCTGATCGGGCTTCCTTAACTCGATGTCTCAATGCTTTCGACATAGATGCTACTTACTAAAGCATTGCAATGGCCACTTGTCGAGCACATTGGCATGATAACGGTGAGAAAAAGTTAAAATCTCATTAGATATGTTCATCTTGGTCCTGTACTAGTTACTCAGTATGTTAGGAGGGGGTTTCGCATCTATTATGTTTATAACAGACCGATGTTCGTTAGTATTTAGACTGTAATGCGAAGGGTGCGGTTATCTATTTCTCGGGTGATTTTGGAGCTCTCCTTTCTCCACAATCTCGTGCTTGTGGTGTAACGACATCTCACATTCATTAAAACAAGGGGGCTTGATTGGGCTTCCCTAACTCCATGTCTCTATGCTTTCGATATAGATGTTTACTTACCAAAGCGTTACAATGCCCACTTGTCGAGCACATTGGCATGATAGCGGTAAGAAAAAAGTTAGAATCTCATTAGATATATTCATCTTGGTCCTGTACTAGTTGCTTGGTATGTTGGGAGGGGGTTTCGCATCCATTATGCTCATAACAGACTAATGTTCATTAGTATTTAGACCGTAACACCCAAGGGAGCGGTAATCTATTTCTTGGGTGATTTTGGAGCTCTCATTTCTGCACAATCTCGTACTTGTGGTGTAATGACACCTAGAATTAATTAAAACATGGAGGGTTGATTGGACTTTCCTAGCTCTATGTCTCAATGCTTTTTAGAATGTAAAACCAATCACGCCGTTATTCATTTATCGAGTGATTTTGGAGCTTTTATTTTCCTAGAGTCTCCACTTGGTGGTGTACCAACATCTCATATTCATTAAATCTCTGTGACCAATCATGATAGGGTTGATTGTGCGGTCATAACTTTAATTTCAAATGCTTTCGATATAGACGTAAGTTAGCAAACCTTTATAATGACAACATGTTGAGCTTTAGTATGAAATAGATGAAAAACACCACATATCTCATTAGATATGTTAATCATATAGTAATAGGAGTTACTCGGTAGGTTGGGAGGTAATTTCGATTCGCTTATGCTCATAACAGCAAGGTGTCCGTTACTCTTCAAAACGTAACGTCAGTCACACCGTTATCCACTCATCTGGTGATTTTGGAGCTTTTCTTTAGTATAATCTCCGATTGGTAGTGTAACATCTCACATTCATTAAATCTTGGTGATTAATCCTGATGTAGTTGATTATGTGCCTATTAGTCCATTTCCTATTGCTCCAATATAGATGTTACATAGTAATTTACTTCAATGACCACTTGTTAAGCTTTTCGACATGAAAACGGTGAGAAACAGCACAATTCTAGTTATATATATTCCT